>WBND01000733.1:112296-136606 GCA_013398595.1 Tychaedon coryphoeus | reverse complement strand
TCTCTGGCTCTATTTCACTATTTTTCCTGAAATCTGCATAGCACCTAGGTGTGCTGCAAAGCCCTTCTGAGGTGGAATTTTTGCATAGTGCATCTTTTTTTTAATGGATTTTTTTAGACAGCCTTATGGATGGATGAAGCTCAATTTACGTAATTGAACATTTATTCTACTATATAATTTCTTCTGTCAAGCTTGAATAAAAAATATATAAAAATGAGAATTATACTGTGTTTTCCTTGTTCACTTCTCTGTGCACAGATCTTTTCTCTGGACCACTTACGGATTTATTGACTAATGAGCCTATGGCATGGCCTGCTGTTCTTCCTATACTTGTGGTCATGACTTCATTGCTTCAACTTCAAAAATGTGTCAGGCAACAGGTCATGTTAGAATTTTTGTGGTTTACTTGACTCATTTAGCTGAACAAGCAGGCAGATGACAACAATATGTTGGATAACCAAGTATATCCACCTTTCAAAGATTTTTTGCTTTTTCTTAGCAACTATTCCCTCATCCAGAAGTGCCCTCTGGGGCAGATTGAACTGGGATTGGACTGGGTGGACTGGCAGGCTTTGTAGAGTTTTACTCAATTTAAATGTTTAAACAAACTTACCTGTTGGAATAGTGCTGATTTCTTTTTAAATTGTTTTCTATTTATTTGCCTCTTACTAGACATGTTTACAGAATGACCATACAATACGTGTCTCTCAAAAAACTCTTTACTACAATAAAAAAATCAAGGTTCTATTAGGAATGGCTAATTTTGGAACCTTTGAATATTTGTATATTTGCTTTTGTTAAATCTTACTTCTATCACTTCAAATTAGTTGAGATCAGGCTGGGATTTTCTAGAAGCAAAATGGGCTGCCTTCTTGTAGCAAAAAAAAATTGTATATTTGTCCATTGTATTTATTAATACTAAATACTCTAAAAATTATTTCCAACTCGTGTTAAAATTGATTTCTGTCCTGTTTTTTCCTTATAGGAAAATTGATCACTGTTTATTTGCCTTTTACAAATAGTCTGTTAACAAGAGGTTGTCAATCTCTTGTCTGGGTGCTAGCATAGCCATAAATGTGTTCAAATCTAGAAATTTTCCATGACAGCTGCAGTCTCTTCTCTTTACTCCCTTTAAGCCACAAACTGCCATCACACCATGCTGCATTTCAACCTGCAAGGAACAATACTTGACTTTAAAAGAAATTTCAGCTTGTAAAGATATATCACACATCTGGATTTCATCAGTTATTTTTATTAGGCTCAAAATATAATAGCAGTATAATTTAAAGTTTTGTTAGATCTGAGTTGGGATGGATGCAGATGACTTACATACAGCCTCTACACACAGCTTCTCTTTCTGATTTTTATGCTCCACTACATTGTTACTCTGTCTAAGTATGAAGAGGTAGCATTTTCTCAAAGCAAAGGTTTACAGCTTTTTAGATACAGGCAGGTTGATATGGATTATTTTCTTTGCTTTTTGTTTCTTAGCAGTTTAATTTCTTCAGTGAGATAAACATGTACATGTATCTGAATTAAAATTGATTCATCACTTGCTACAAAACATATCAGAAATAAACATCATAATTGCTTCCTTTTCATCACAATATTGTACCAGCTTGACGTCTTTTGCCAGAAAACATCCTCAGACTATCCAGAACTGCCAAAACATCTGAGATAATACACATTAAATTACAGTATTATAAAGATGAACCATCTGTGCTAAGGTTTTCAGTGTTGCATGGGAATGAAAATAGGAATATGACAAATCCCAGATAGGTTGTTATAAGACCTAACATGATATAAGTAAATTAAGTCTGTCCCTGGTATGGTTAAATGGCCATCACTAATTTTTACCACCTGCAATTAAACCCAAAATTAGAAATACTATGTGAGACATGCTGTGGAGTCCACTGAGAGCAAAGTTGACTCCACTGGTAATTTTATCAAAGCTTTGCTTTTGTGGTGGAGCCCAACTTGGTCTAGAAGTAGGCTTTTTGTTATTCTTTACAGAAATAGAAAGGATAATGGACATCCTCACTATTAATACTGATTCACCATGCAGATTTTCTCTTATATCTTCCATTTAGCTTCGGTGGACCTGTGTTTGTAGAGGTATAACCCATTCCCAAGTACTGCAGCCTGTCTGAGCTTCCTCCTGCACTTGGAGTAACAAAGCTGTTGCAGAAAATGAGGAGCTGGTACCCCACAGCTGGTGCTTTATATCCATCCATGGCTTATAAATAGGTCTGTTTTTCAGTGCAGCTCTTGCCTAAGACTTCTGTGTACACATACTTTGATCTATGTCTGCTATATTTGTTAAACCAAAATTAATTTACTAATATGCAAGAGTTAGCATGCTAATTTAAAGCCATGTAGTTTATTTATATTTTTTAAACATTCACTAGAAGGATTTTTACCTTTCGTTAAAGATTATTAACATCCTCTACTTGTGCAGAAGCTTGGGGTGGGGGGAGGAAGGGGAAGCTGAATAGAGGAAGAAGAAAAGTTTTTATTGCCTAGTTAGTTATTATCTTAATTACATTCCTGATGGCTTAAATAGCAATTAATTGTATACAAAATGTTAGCCAGATACAAAAGAATTTATATGCCATGCGTACTTGTTATGTAGGAAAATGAAGAAGTAAAAACACGGAGCAGGAAGGGAGAAGGAAAACCTGGAGAGTCAGTTGCTGGAGAGTCCCATAAGGAGGAAGTTCATTTTAGGTGTCATTTTAGTTATCTCTTCTTCCAGTTAGAAAATCACCTCTTCTTCTGTGATCCAAATTAGTGCTTGTTGACTTGGTGTGTTATTTAATATGTTAATGAAGAGAGGATGATAAGATGCCACAGCCACTATCTAGATTGATCTTTATTTGTATGGATAAGGGGATTCTAGTTTTAGTTTGGAGCAGGATTGTCCACATCCAGCCCTCTCTGAGCTACAAGTTAATCAACAAAAATTCCTTCTCTTCTCAGTTGTTTCTTCAGCACTGCTGCTGCATTAACTCTGGAGAGTACCAGAGTAAGTTCTTGACCTTGCTCACGTTGCAGGGAAGGTTGTCAATGACTCCACACATCCTGTAAGTAGGAAAGATCCAGCCTCTGAAATGGCTGCTCAGAACAGCACATGCTAAAACTGGCACAATGTGTTGGGCATTTCAGGTGATTGTTCCTCTTCACACTGGGTACATTTGAGGCTGGAGCTCAGCAAAACCAGTGTTCCAGGTGCTTGTTCTCAGCCTGTCTGGAGGCAAAGCTTTCCTCCATCCTGAGTTTTGATGTCATCACTTGAAAAGACTCATAAATGTGCAGGGTAAAGAGGTCTGGTTTGTGCCCTAAGCACGCAGCTGATGCTGTGTGCTAATATAGTCCTTCCAAAGCCAAACTTGAGCCAACTGCCTCCAAAGGGTTACATTTTGCAAGTCTTAATAGAGGCTTTCTGCTCCTTGCACCCCAAATTTCATACCTAACTTAGACCTTCTGTTTTTAGATTATGAAAAACATAATTGGGGTTTTTCATGCCATTGTGTATGAAAAACGAGGTATAATGGTAATGGAGAAAAAAAATTTCTTAAAGTGGCCTTATATCCAAAAAGGCCAGTTAATTCTATATTTAATAAGAATTAAAAGATAAAAGATGCAAATGAGAGAGCATCACCAATTTATATTTTGACTGTATAATCTCAAAGTACAAGGAGGCAGCAACAAAGCTCTAAATAAGTACTATGAACTTACAGTTTTGTTTTATTACAGGCTTTCAAGACATTTATTTTAATATCTTCTTTTTATTTTTCTCCCTCACTTTGCTAGATATGACACAGTTGCTTGTTTTCTTAACTTTTTTTTCTGGCCTATTATATCATATCTAACAGGACTGCAACTTTGGACTGCCAGCTTTTCTGATGTCTATGTACAGAACTTAGAACAATGAACACATGTAATTTATTTGAGATTTTGTGATATAGTTCAAGAAAATGAACTGGGATGTACAAAGTTACAAGTTGTTATTACAGAGAAGAAAGACTACATCATATACAGGAGAGAGAGCACCAAGAATTTAGTGTTAAACTGACAAAAATGATAAGACCTAATCACAATATGGCAATTGTTACTAGTCCAGCCGTATGAACACAGTCCCAATTAGTAGAGAAGATCTTCATTAATAATAATGCCATTAAAATTGTTAAATAGGATAACTTATTGTATTATGCTTTCCCCTCTAATACCTCTGTGGATCTAATAGTCAAGTGTTTGAATAAAATCAGAAGAATTCTGTATCTGATTTTATGAGGAGCTGTTTACTCCTGCTGTTCTTATATTTAATTGACTGACCCTTGTCTCCCATTTAATAAAATATTTTTGTAACAGGCACACCTACAGGCTGCTGCCAATTTAGGAAGCTTTCAGAACAAAATAGTGACCCTAAATATAATGATATTTTGAAAGGTGGTTGAATCAGCAGTGTGACCCTGAGATTTTCCAAGGTATTTTTCAAGATGCAGCACTTAATATTAGTCTCTGAACCGGCATGCAAATCAGAAGCTGCCTGATAGTTCAGAATAATCAACTACATTTACTAATCTAGATGTGTATTCTCTGCTGAAACAAGGTTGATTGCTTCACCAAAGTGTCAGTGTTTAAAAATTCCCACATATTATTTTGTGATAGTAACCAGCTCAGCTCAGCACCTACTAAGTTACTGTTTGTTTAACGGAGAGTTTAGGGAGATGGAAGTTCCATAGAATCACAGTAGTTCTTTTTAGGACTGACCAAGTTGTGCTAAAATAATCATTGATTACTGTTAGAGTTATAATTAGTTTGGGGTTTTTTTTTTTAATCAAGAATGCTTTATTTTGCTTGTGTTTTCTTATTTAAGATTGATGATTTTTGTGTACGTCTGTTAATGTACAAAAACGAAGCACTTTTTTATAATTTTGCTGTTTCATAATCAATGATCTTGCTAAGATACCAGGGCTTTATTGTCATCTGCATATGAAATACAGGATCTCTTACTGAGATCTTCTGATGTCTTACGCATGCAACTTTTAAAAGATTTTGAATTGGACCCTCTTGTGCTAGTTTGGGCTGAGATACAGCTAATTTTCTTGAACACAACTAGAATTCTGAAATATCAAACGATTTTCTCTTTAGGTAGAGGGATTCATAAAGAGAAATCAGTGTCTTAACACATATGGAGGTGGATGGGATTTTTTAACAAAATGGTTTTGGTCTAACAGACAGAAATTAATTCTCCAAGAATACAAAAAGAGAAAACATATATTGATATTAATTCATGATGCATGTTGACAGGATTGTATCCTCAATTAGATTTCTAGGTTTCATAATTGTGCTGTGAACTCTTTCAAAAAAATAATTTTGAAGTTGTCTGATGTTTAATGTTTTACTCATGTAACTCAATTATCTTCCTTTCCTTGCCTTGAAACTTTTTGTTGAATTCTGTCTTATCTGGTATTATTTGGTCTTCCCATGTACTTGCTCCAGCAGGCGATCCATGCTGCCTCTATAATCTGATTTTGGGTCTACATTTTTTTTCTTTTTTTTCCCTCAGCTGAGTAGTAGTTCATCAGGAAGAAAGACTTGAGAAGCTCTGATTGCACATATAAACACAAGCATGTCCTCTCTGTGCATAATTATATGATTCTTCTGTTTTCTCTCACTTAAAATTCCTGATCAGTAGTCACATCACAGAGGTCACACAGCAATATTTCAGCACAGTCTAAGTGTTTACTAGATACTAATGGACTTCTATAAATTTTAATCTGCAGTATGAGGAAGATTTAATGAAAATGTATGTTTATACAGCAGTTTAATGGCAAAGTTTTCCACTCTGGGTTTGGTTTAAGATCATTCCAGGTATTTAATGTACAGTCTGAAATTCAGGGCAAATGCTGTCTGCAGTCTAGATTTTCTATTCCCTTTTCCTAATGGTATATTCAAATGTCATTGAAATCAAAGAATTCAGAAAGGAGCTTTTGCATGACTTGCTTTACAGCTTTTTCAACAGGATAATTTAGTCTTCCAGAAAGAAAAATACTAAAATGAAAAGTATGTTATAAGGAAAATACACGCTTATGTAAGTAACTCCAAGCCAAGTGTCTCCAACTATGTGCCTTAAAGTCCTCCATCAGTTTGTTAAATACAAAAACTCATATTTTAAGTTCAAGGGTTTCCAGAGACATTTTCAGTTTCAGCACACTTATAAAGTCACCCTAAAGATAAAAATATAAGCCCTCGACTCTTAGAACTTAGAGGTTAATTTGTAATGAATTATGTATTTGATGAATGTTTTGCCTTTTTCCTTTTGACTTTATCGAGGGTAGAATATAAAAGAATATCTATTCATTGTTCAAAAATATTAGGTTAATGGGTTTTGCTAATATATCTTGCTCTGTAGTAAAATGAGTTCTAAAAAATTACATGTATTAGATGAGCTGGGCTGGATAGTACAAGCAGAGCATAAGATTGAAGACGTGGATTGAGATTGGCGTCTTTTTCCAAGATAAGAGCAGGTTGACTTTGTTATTTTGTTTTTACTTTCTTTCTACTTTCTTTCTATAATTAGAAATAACAGGTTATCAGAAAGACAAATAACACATATTATTTAAAATATCTCTTTACAAATGAATTTTTGTATTTAAAACCAGCTTTGTTTGTTGCTTAATTTATTACTATGTAGTAAAATAGGTAGAAATACTTGTTATAATATGGTGGTATTTCTTTTAAAATTCCAAAATGCTTGTTTCAATCAAACAGGTGCTATTAACTCTTTCAAGTGCCTCAGGAAGTACCAAGTTTCTGAATCCAGTAACATGCTTTCATGTATAAGCTACAGAGATACAGTACCTTTTCCTATCAAATGTGGATGATGTTTTTTAATGGAATAGTGACAGCCTGGGATTGCCACTTCTAACATTTATAATGTAAAACTCATTTTTTTTCTCAGATATTTGCAGGTTTTTTCTGTATTTGAAGCAGTCAATATATACAGTAGAATTTTCAATGGCAAAATCAACAGCATATTGGTGTGAATCTGCATTCCCCACTCAGAGCCATTCACTTGGCATTTTTTTAGGAGCTTTGCATCTTTTCATAGTTTGACTAAAAAAAATTAAATCAAAAAGTAGTGAAATATGTATCACACATATACACTTGTTTAGACCGAAGAAGGGTGGACAGGAATATCATTGCAGTATTAAAACTCCCTGTGTTCAAGGTCTAAACTTTCCATATTACCTTAATGAGCAGAATAACTTTTAGAAATTACTCATAATAATGGTAATTCAACACATTCTGCATCCTTATAAGTAGTTTTGACTTTAACATAGTATTTAATTCGTACACTGAGAGGTTTTATTCAGTTTACACACAAGTTTCTTGTGTTACTCTATGCTATTTTTTTTATTTTCAGCTCTTACCTTATCTCACTCTTTCCTCTATCTGTAGTTTATTTCAACTAACCAGTTTCTTTCTAATTTCAAATCTAATCTAAATCATATTATATCCAGTTCTACCTTGAGAACAGCCATACCCAAATTCCAGCTGGAGCCTCTTTTGTTACTGTGTAAATAAAAGTAATATAATTCTGAAAATTTTACCACTTAGACTAAAATGACATTGTTATTTTTGTCCCTGACATTCAGTATCCCTTTCCCACACTTTTAATCTGCCTCTTTAATTTATGTCTCATAGTGGTGTAGCAGATACACCTTTCCAAGTCCTGTTTATGTGGCACAACACATACTCCTGTTAGCTTTGAATGAAGCACTTCTTGGAAGCCTTCAATTTACTTTGCCCACAGGCAGAAATGATAGAGGTGATGAAACTGTGATACTTCAGTGTTTAGATTTCAAAACACCCAATTTGAAATCTGCCTGGAATCTGTCTTACAGCAGGCAGGCTCTGAAAAACTGTTTGTCTTCCCATGTCAATTTGCAGTTCTACACAAGCTGAAGTGAGTTATTTGGCACAGTGACCTTGAGTTACTTGTAAGATTTTATTGACAACTTCAGCTCTTTGCCAAATCTCTCTTTATTTTTGCACAACTTCTGGCTGTCCTTGTTAGGATACATTAGTGTCAAACTGAGGAATGCTGATTAGGGAAGAGGAGTCGTGTGCCATGGACAGGCTTGCTATCACAGTGCCATTTAAATGAGGGCAGAATGTATTTTGGCTCTGTGGAGAAAATATAATTTTAGATGCCTTCTTCTCCCTTTCTTTCCTCTTCCCTCAACCTCTTCTTGGATAAACAATTTTTTTTTCAACTAAAAGTAGTAGTGAAGATTAAATGCCTGCCAAAGCTGAAAGTAAGTCTGTACAACTGGGCTGGGACTCAAAGTAGGACATCTGAGAGAAATGGATTCTTCTGAAAGTGTGCAGCGACTGAACCTCAGACCTTTGTGAATCGTTCTTAAAGGAGATGGATTAAAAGCTTATACCTGAATAGGAAGAATATTATTTCATTAAAATTATAGGATGCCACTATAAAATGTTAAAAGTACAAGAAACTTTCACATGGTTTTAAAAAAACATAGAGATGACATAAGCATGAAAAATATTCTATACCTTTGCTGTTTAAAATTCAGAAATTTAATGGAGTTATTTTACCATTTTTCAGAAAATTAAATCAAAGTAAGATAAAATTGCACTAACCAAAGGGAAAAATGAACAGTAGTTATTTCCAAATTATTCTGATCCATTGACATCTCAGTGCTGAACTTGTCAGAATAATTCAGGTACAGCTTTTTGAAATCATCTTGGTTGTAGCTGGGGTGATTTATTGCAATGCTGCATCTGCAGATAAAATGGAACCCTGAAGAAAACTACACTGCTGATCATGACTTTAGTCCTGCTACTGTCTACTTCGATTTAAATGGAGATGAGTAGCAAATGTCTGTATTCCCAAAGAATAAGATTTAATTGTGTTAGATATTCTTACACATGCCTCAAAAAATGATTAAAAAAAAATCTGCTTATTATGAGCCCAGTTTTCACAAGAAGAAATTCTGTATTTTTGTGTGTGTGTCTCCATCCATTCATGGGTTTACTACTTGTGCAACTTATTGGTTAAATATCAAAATATAAAAACATCTTCACATACTTAAAAATATGTGTTGTATCTCCCTCTTTGCTGACAATATTAAAACTCTAAATTGACCACTGTCTACAGGTTGAGGCATAAATTACAAACTGACCATGAATTATAGCTGTTCGTTGGCATACATAAACAAAAATAAATTTGGGCTTTTCCTGACAGGATCCAGCATTCTTTTTCAATAAAAACTGAGATGTAAATTAATTTAGAAGAATTCTTCCCTTACCTCTTTTGTTTAAGGAAGTAATTTCAAACTTGCTGCTTTAATTCAAGTCTTTGAAGGAGTTAAAAAAAAGTAACTTAACTATTGGCATTTTCCTGTGATCTATTAGTGCATGGAGGCTTGGGAAGCTGTATTGCCCAGCACCATTTTGTTAGAAATTGCTCACATACTTCAAAATATGATTTAACAAAAAAAAAAAAAAAGTCGGCTTACTAAGAGCCCACTTTTCACAAGAAGAAAAGTCTGCATTTTCTTGGTATGCCACCTCATTCTTATTCTTTGTAATTCATGTTAAAAAATCTTCAAGCAGGATACTTTAAAAATTTTAATTTTCACATAGTTTTGCAAGGGAAGAAATCTATGCCTTCTTTTGTCCTTAAGAAAGGACAGTAGTTTATACAAGTCTAGATACTAGTGAGGTATGGCATCCCAGCAGGAATTTCATTGGAAAATGTGGTAATTCCACAGTGCAAGGTAATAGTCACTATTGCTATCATGTTGAATTCTGATAAATATATATACTTAATTTGTGTTGTTACAATACATACACATCTTGAGACCTGTCATTAAGAGAGAGTCTATCTTTGTTGTTGCTTTTCTAATAATTTTCTTCTCAAAAATCTAATTTGTGTAAATTCCTGCTTAGATAACTTTGAAAAGTAGTCCTCATTTTCAAATAGTATCTTCAGTCAATTTATTGTAGGATATGAATGCAAAAAAACCCCAAACTTTGCTACTGCAGACCATGCGCTACTCAACAGTATTAATAAAGTTAGGTAAAAACAATATGCATAAAAGATTTCACTGAACATAGATCTACTTCTTAACTTCTTAAGGTGCCCCAGAGACTGTTCCTGCCTTGTATTTTATTTCCTTTGAAAGTAGCTACTTTGTATTCCTTGATCTCAAAGTGATAGTACCTCTAAAAAAGTAAATGAGCTCACAGGTTATTGGATTCCAAATACTTACGTTATTACCTTGAGGGACTGTTATCTTGTTAGGATTGTTAGACTGCTAGGGCTTGTTTACTGGAGCAGTCCTTCTGGCCTCACATCCAGTTTGGGAGATGATGTCATTTTGGGAAACTGCTCGAGTCACTATTCAGAAAGGCATGTGAAACAAGACTAAGAATACTCATGTACCCTTTCCCTTTTCTGGAATGATTCTATGTTATCTCATAAATAGATAATTAATAAATTTTATATACAAATTTATTGGACTTGGAGTTTATGAGTGATATCAGCAATATATTTTGTTCTGGTATCCAGTAGCAGCTGAGCATTCATACTAACAAACAAAGCAGAAGGAAATATGAATACCCAGAATCCTGTTGATAGCCCTTTCCCCCACATACTATCATTAAATAAAAGTATTTCAAGTATGAAAAAAATGTAAAGCTTTTATCATGGGGGCTATAAAAATACTGATTGAATGGTATTTTTTCTCCCCCTACAAATAATGCACGTAATGGCAATGCTCATTTTAATTAAAAAGAGGTATTTGTATAGTTCTGAAGTTCTTCAAAGTTTTGATAACTTTGAGCTGACTTTCATCTCTGTTCATATTCATCATGGTAATAACATTTTATAGCCTTTCCAAGTTTTCATTTTCACCTATTTTATGAACACCTGCATAACAACGTAAAGAGCTCATATTCTTTGACAAAATGCTAATCAAATAACTATTCTATTACTAATAAAAAATGTAGGATTTTTCTCCCCTTTAACTGAAGCTTCTGCATATACATATAATAGATTTCCTGGTGAAACTATCAGGAGAAAAGGACAGAAGAGTTTGTAAATCCTTCTCCTAACTTGTTAATGTGGTATTTCAAAAAATATGAAATCCATGCATCAAAGCATGTAGTATGTGAATTTAAGCATGTGCTTATGTTCCTTTATATTCTGAACAGTACTAAAATAAAGAAATTTAAATTAAATATATATTTAAGAGTTTAAATGAGTGTTAAATCACTGCTTCCATTGGGGTTACTGTTTTGACAGGCAGTCTGTAATGATTAAACACCTTGCTGAATTAGAGTCTTAAGCATCTGCCTAATTTAAGCAGTAAATCCTATTGAAGCAAATGAGTCTTATCCCGATTAAGACTCTTACTGAAAGTGAAAGTGAGAGTTGGATAATCCTGTGTAACCTTAAAAAGCTGGCAAGCAGGCACTGAAATGGGTTCAGAAAGTGAAATGTGAGTTATAGCTCCCCAGCTAGCCATGTCTAGCACAAATTCCAAATGGTGCCAATCTCTTTATTAGCAGACGAATCACGCTGGAGAGCAGCTGGAGAATAAATCTATCAGAGTAGGCAGCTGCACGTACATGGAAAGAGCAAAATCATGTTAACATGTAAATGCTGTCAGGGCAGGAATTGGGCTGTGCTGGGTCCCAGGGGTGACTGGGCTGCCTTTGCCCAGACTGTCTTAGTCCAGCTCTGGGAATGCCACTGGGGAAGGGGCCAGCAGCCCCAGGAATGTTGGGTGGCTGTGGGGGAGCTTTCACCTCTTCCCTGGGAGAAGGGAGCAGGCCATAGTATGCAAATGTATGGCAGGAATTCTGAGCAGGCTCTGCCAAGGAAAGGACATCACCAGCATTTCACCTGCCCCAGAGAGAGCTGAGGACATTGATGTGCCCATGACATTCCCCAGCTCTCTGCTTGGGGAATGCCATCAGACCCACACAAGCTTCAGGAGCACAGATATGGGAAGGAAAGACTAGGAATGTCTTTTTTTAACACACTCATGCATAAGTATACATGTAATATTTTTAATCATAACAAATTTCCTGTATTTGATTATTTAGCCCAACGGAATGTCAGAACATTCACTAGGCTGATAATAAATTCTTGGTTCCATGTACATAGTGTGCTCACTTTTACCCATATCGAGTGTGACATTACCTCCCAGCAGATGAGGGTAATGCACATTTAATTTAATCCAATCATGTCTGAAAAGTAGCTTAGAAGTACCCTGCAAATTCAGTTTAAAGAAATTAAAACTGAGAAGGTTGTGTCATTGCCTGTTCTCTTATCTTATAGTTTTAATTGCTTATTTTTTTATTTGCTAAAGACTACATTTCAGCTGAAGTCTGTCAGATGTCAAACTACCATCTGCAATAACATTTTCCATAGATGTTCTGTTGTTTATATGGAGTTCCTAGAAAATTTAGGATGTGATTATAAGACATGGTTTTGGCACCTATTGCTCTTGTTTTCTGTTCTCAGAATGGCATTAACTGCTATAATGTTGAATTTTTTTTTTTTTGTGTCATTTTTGGGGGGTTGATTTTTGGCTTTTTGTTTGTCTTGGTATGGGATTTGGGGGTTTTCTTTATTTTTTTTTCTAATAATGAAACCACAGATGTTTTTGAGAGTGGGTAAGGTTTTGTTTGTATTTGTAAAGTATCTGTAGATGCTGTTCAGAGACCAGTCTCACTGAAATCATCTGACTTAAGAGTTTTCAACATTTTATAACTTTTTCTTCCCTCCAGTACAGGAAACAGCATCTTCTGGTTGTGGGAATTATTTTAATCTAGATGTTTCAATTATCTACTCAATAGTTCAGCCCCAGAAGGAACTGAGGTATCAGGACCTTTCGGTATTAAAAAGCAGAAACAGCTGTGGTATTTTTCTGTTTTCTTGACTGTGTGTTTATTTTTGCTTCTGTAATCTGGAGCACATGGAAGTTCCTAAAAACTTTTTTAAAGCGTCCCTTAGGATTTCTTTCATTCTATCAACAGAAGCAAAGGTCTTATCATCTGAACTCATTTGCTCAGAGAGAGATCATTTTCTATCTAATTTTCCTGCCTCAGTATGTGATGTTTAATTGAACAATCTGGAGGAACAGCATGTCCTTTCTCCCAGGTTCAGGTTGAGAACTCTTATCTTGATCCCAACAGAAAACTTGAGTTTCAAGTGTTTATATGTGTAGTTGAGTTCTCTCCCATCCCTCTGACACCTGATTATTCCTGTGTTTTAATTAATACCACGCTTCCCATCAGCCAAATATAAAAGAGTAGACCTGTTCCTGTTTAAAGCTCTGTATGAGTCTTAAGAGACAGAAATGAAAAACATTCAAACAGACAAAAAGAGTAGGAAAAAAATATTTTCCCCTTTTGAAGGAAAGTGATAGAAGTACACCCTGGTAAAAGCTTCTTTGTGTGTGCTACCAATAAGATTCTTGGGTATAAAAGAAATACCATTCAAANTTTATAAATCTGTTTTGGAATTTTATCATGGCTGAATACTTTTTTTTTTCTTTAATTTTATATATGATACTACAGTGAAGATCTGGTTTAGCATTGTTTATATGTGTAGTTGAGTTCTCTCCCATCCCCCTGACACCTGATTGTTCCTGTGTTTTAATTAATACCACGCTTCCCATCAGCCAAATTTAAAAGAGTAGACCTGTTCCTGTTTAAAGCTCTGTATGAGTCTTAAGAGACAGAAATGAAAAACATTCAAACAGACAAAAAGAGCAGGAAAAAAATATTTTCAACTTTTGAAGGAAAGTGATAGAAGTACACCCTGGTAAAAGCTTATTTGTGTGTGCTACCAATAAGATTCTTGGGTATAAAAGAAATACCATTCAAACAATTCAGGTCTACAAGTTTCATTTATAAATCTGTTTTGGAATTTTATCATGGCTGAATACTTTTTTTTTTCTTTAATTTTATATATGATACTACAGTGAAGATCTGGTTTAGCATTTTTTTTCATTTTTGGAATGGCATAATACATCTGAAATGAGGAGGGGTGGAATATTGGTTCCAAATTGGAGAATGTGGGGCTGTGTAATAATCACACTGTGAAAGAGGTTCACAGATAACTGAATTTAAGTAAAATAAGATCAAAAGTACCATTAGCTTCTCATGTTACCAATATAACAATTCAAGTTTGCCTTTTTCAAAAAAAATTCATAAAAATTGAGCCATATTGACATGCTTTTTTTCCCACCATGTAACCTGTTCTCTGTAAAAAAGAAACCAAAACTTCCTGAACTTAGCTCTCTTAACTGGAGCCTTGCATTTTGTTATCTCACACTGCCCTTGTTTTCTTCTTCCATGAAATCAAGTTCCATTTCCTAATTATGACAGAAAGAGAACAGCTGAGCTATTACAGGCTTTTACTCTTGTTGGATTTAGCAAACAGAGTACTTGATGATTGCAGCAGACGTGTCTGATTTTAGCCTTTTACCTCTTTCCATGAAGCAAATGTTAGAGATGATCATAACCTGGAGACAACCCCACAACTACCAGGAACAATGCATTAGGATGGCCAGCAGCCCTAGGATTTCAACCATTAATCCCAACAGCTTAATTTTCTGATCAGCCAGGCTCACTGCATATTCAACTTTTTTGTTTCTATAGCGTATTCTGAAATTTTCTGTCCTAGACCTCTGCTCTTCCCTCTCCAGAATTTCTTCATTTATGTCTGAAGACATCATTACCTCAGTCTGAGGGGACTCTCCTCTACCTTTGTGATCTTTTTTGGGGACACAGACAATTAGAAAACTCACCTAATTTGTGAATGACATGAAGTGACATGATGGTTACCCTGGAGGGAAGGGATTTCATCCAACAGGATTTTAACAGGCTTGAGAAATGGTCCCATGTGAGCCTCAGGAGACCCAGAAGGTCAAGTGCAATGTCCTGCACATGAACTGGGGCAATCCCTGGTATACAGACTAGGAGAAGGATGGATGGATGGATGGATGGATGGATGGATGGATGGATGGATGGATGGATGGATAACAGCCCTGTGGAGAAGCAGTTGGATACCCTGGTGGAACTAGCAGTTGGTTAATGTAGCCCCACAGGTATGTGCTGCTGGCAGGGGTGGGGATGTGCTTTGTATTTGCTGGAATAATTTCAGCTGCCACAAAATAATTGCACAGAGTGATCTGAAGAAGGGAAAATTAAGGCTTTTTCCTCAAATAGAACCTTCAGGAAAGTGACAATACCTATGTCTTAGTATCCACTGATTACAAATTAATAAACAGAGTAAGAATTCTAAGCCCTGGAAAGGTAACTGCTGCCCATCAAGTAGCATAAAGAGTCAGCTGCAGAGTTTTGGCATTGTTGAGAGCTCACACTGATTGCAGGCATTTCACTGCCAACCTTCTGCTGTGATAGATTGAATAGGAGACCCAGTTACAAAAAGAGCTAAATACTGTTTTGCACTAAGCCTCCATTTGTTTATTAATGGCAATTGACTGGATGAAACATACAATTTTGTTCCAGGTTATTGTTCCTAAGAATATAACAGCCACTCCGCAGTTTGGTGCAGTTCTATAGGGATGATATATGTACCACAGAAAGCTCATGTGGAACATGCTTTTATATTGAACAATATTATATAAAGGAACGTATGGTCATTTGAAGATTGTTTCCAGTTTGGAACTTTCTGGCTTTTCTTTATGATCTGAGCAATGCTTGGGGAATTTTTGTTTATTTTTCTTTTCCTGATCATAAGGCTTTTGAATCATCAAATTCCCCAGTTAGTATTTACTAGTTGCCTTGGAAGATTTTGTGATACATAATTTCTGTCAGGTTCATAAATTTCTGTGGCTCTTTAGAGGGTAGGTGTTAGACAAAATCTGAGTGTATCAGTCCTTCAAAGTGGAAGGGTAATGAAAACATAGTTTTTTTTTTTTCTTCCTGAATATTGATGTGCTTTTGTCCTTTTCTATTTTTTTTGCTCCTTGTTGATTTCTCAGTCTTACTGCAGACACCTGCAGAGATCTTTCACTAGATCAGGTTGCCCCAAGCCCCATCCATCCTGGCCTTGAACACTTCCAGGGAATAGGCATCCACAGCTTCTGGAGAAGCATTAGCTACTTGGATAGAGCATTTTTTAAAAGAATGGTGCTCCAAGCAGTTGAATTTTGAGATGGAAATACTTTTTCCCACTGAGGAAATCCTGAGGATAATGCTGACTTAATTAGTGCTGTGAGGTTTTCCAAGACTTTCTCCGCAGAAAGGGACAGATGGTGCCAACCCTTTAAGCACTGAGTGGATGGAACATTGTGTGCCATCTAGAATGCTTCCTTCTCTTCTCTTGAATCAGTTAGAGTCTACTCAGAGATGCCACAGGCTGAATTAATTCAGGAATTTTTGCAGTTTGGAAAATAATGAGGAATGCAGTTGGGATGAATCATGTGTTTTACAGTAAATAACATTCTCATTTCTTCGTTGTTCTGTCTGATGCAGAATCTAAAGGAGAAGTAAAATTTGTTTGAGTGGCTCTTTGGAATGATCATCTGGGAAAAATGGGGAGGATATAAAGAGAAGCTCATAGGTCTGCCTAGGTGAAGGAAAGCTACAGATGTTGGCTTTTCTTTGCCATGCTCATGGGTTATGCATATGTGCAAATGCTATCTTGTCTCAGGAGTGGTGGTTGAAAACAGTATCTGTAGATGCAGTTCCCATGAACATGAGAAGAGTCAACTTTAATGCTGTCTCAGTTATCTTCTCTGAGATATTTGAGGTTTGATATAGTTATCACCAACTTGTAAAGTTTCTCAGAAAAAATAAAATAAAAAAACAGGGAACTTTCTCTTTTTTTTTTTTTTTTTTTTCCTTTTTCCTGTGAAAATAGTTACTGTGCTCTTGGATATTTTGCTTCTGTGAATTACTGCATGGAGACACTTCAAGACACTGACATCTGCATGCAAGTGTCAGTTTTGAAGATAGGATTTAAGGAAAACATAATCCAAAGAGATTATCAAGTTTATTTGCCCAAACATGCTTTTAATGAATACTTTGTGATAAATTTAACTTCTGCTTCCATGTGCTAAGAGATGAGATGCATACACATGTACATATATAGGCCAAAGCACATGACTGTGTGTTTGGCTCATGAACTGTTCTTGAAATCACAGCGCAGTTTGAACCAAATTCACTACAAGGCTTGAGAACCACGGAGTTAGGAAAATCTTGGAGGAAATTAAAAAGGAAGATTCACCTCACAGAAGTCAAATTTCCAACTGAGTCCTGCCTAGGAGCTGACTGGCTGATGGGAGCAAACAATTTGATTTTGACCAAACAATCAGAATGCACAGAAATCAATGTGGTGGCTGCCCACAATTGCCCAAATTCATCCCAGCATGGAAGAGCATAGGGTTGAGCTAGCAATACCATGAGTGGCTGAGGGAAGCACCAATATGAATCCATGGGAAAAGCCCTGATTAATTTTGTAGCATACAAACTTCTTGCTTTATTGATGTTTGCTAGTTCAGAGAGTTGGATTTATTTTGTAGATAATGATTTGAATATTGCTTATGGCATCTGTGTCATTTTGCCTAAAGAGGGGATGAGAAGAGGTCTAAAAATAATTTTTTTTTGTCTTGATAATTTCTATTGGACTCCTAAAAAGGCTTCTTTTTTCTTTTTTATTCCAACATCACGACTTCCATTAGTTATGAGTACAATGATGAATAAGTTTAAAAAGGAATCAATTTCATTAATCCATGCCATGTAATGAAAAGAGCTTCTTGTGCTGTATGTGTTACAAAAATTGATGTTGGGAATATGATTCTATGGAAATGAATCATTCAGGGTATGTTGTAAAGGATAAAGATGTTCCTACAACCTTCAAATGTAAAATTGAAGGCTAAAAATGTTGAAAGATGGCAAAAAAATGTACTATTTCAAAGAGAAAATTAATTAGGTCTTCTTTCAACTCAGGTTTATTTGAAAAGGACAAAATAGAAACAGACAAAATAATAATGGTTGAAAAAAAGTGCCCAATAGTAAAACTTTACTTGATAGCAAAACTTTTTCTTCCGAAATGATAGTTTAACATTACTTTCAGGAAAAATAATTATAAACTCATAAATTTTAGAGGCTGGGTTTTTTAAACTTTTCAATCCAAAATAGAAGTATAATTCTTCTGTTTTATGAGGAAAAATTTCAGTTTTTCAGATACCTTCACTACTGTGAGTTGCAATAGATGATGCTGGCCCATCATACACTAATACAGGGAAAACTTAACACAATAGTGATGCTTCTCTCATTTTGTCAAACCTTTGGCTGAAAAATAGAACTACATTATAGAGAAAATAATCTTTGTTGACAAGGACTTTTATGGGAAGCGAAGCAGATTTTTAAAAAGGTGAAAACAGAAGAATAGATCTGTCTAATACTTTGTGTGTGTTTTTGTACTCTATCTCAAAGTAAAAAAAAGTACTGTGAGAAAAGCTGGGGAGGAGGGAAGAGGCTGACATATGAAAAGGAAAGAAAGAACTAGGTTTCATGGCTCCCTCACTGTCTGTTAGAAATACTTCAAGAAAAGTGCGACAATCTCTAAAGGGAATTTTAGCTACTTTTAGCAGTGAATTTTTGCAAAGGAGCTTCTTATTTTCCCTATGGAACCATATCTGAATTTAATCACTCTGGTAAGCAATTGGTTTCTTTTATGGGCTTTAATTCAGTATGCTTTATGGATCCAGACCTTTCTTCCTCATGTGAGTTTTGGCTGGATGAGGCGGGAGGAATTAGGCCCTAAAATACCATGATACCCAGTTTAAGGGGATTCTAAATCATGCAATAAAAGCATTTAGAGGCTCATGGTCTCCATGGTATGCATATTTAATTCCCACAGATATTAATGGAAATTTTTACCGGTACTTTCAAGGTCAGGTTTATATTAAACACTGAATTATAACCCTCAGAGTATCTTTGAACTTCAGTGGTATCTCCATGACTTAAGTCAGACAGCTGCTGGTAGCTTTTTACCTGTGAAGGGCAGAAAGTATAAATTTCAAGGGTTGAATTAGGTTGAGTGTAGATTTTGCCCTTAGGCAGCAACCCTAAGCAGCAGTCACTGCTATCTATAGGAAAGTGAGGTACTTATGATCATTCCCAGGGATATCCCTCTTTTATGAAATTCTTGGTGCTTCTAGACAGCCTGTCTTTATGTAAGGTAAGCTGCTCTTGTAGACCTTTCTGTTAGAAGTGAATCTGCTTAATTTCTGGGGTTGAAGTCAGCTCAGCTACATGGGCAGTAAAAATGTGATGGTTATAAGTATTCACTTGTGAAAATAACAAAAATTCCAGGAGCTGCTGCAGTGAAAGCATTTATCTGTGGCTTTTATCATGTATGTTTTAGGGGAGAAACATGTAGAGCCGTTAGATGCTCTCAACGAAAATTATAAAGCATTTTTCTCAAGTTTCTAGGATAACAAAGCAATGTGGGATATCTGTAAACTGTTGTTTACATTTGCTCTGAACGTATTTATGTCACATAAATGCATTTCCAAAAGGTGTTGCTTACTGAAGACTGACATTACCTAGCATATCCATACAGCTGAAAACAGCTTTTATTAGATAACAAAAACTATTGCGCATTGTGTTATTTGCCTCGGGCTCCTGAGATTAGTACCACAATTCATAATGCCATATAGAGAATACACTTATGCCATCAAAGCACTTTGGTTAGCAGCACAGAATCAAAAATAGAGTAATTTTTGGTGACTGTGCTTCTATTTGACACTGAAATTTCTGGAAACAGTCATGAGTGTCGCCATTTCCCCCAACCTTCCAGCAAAAAGAAATCCCAAAAAAAATGAAAACTGCCTTTAATAGTTCATTTCCATAATTTATTGCACTTCAGTAGCTTCAGTAAAGAAGAAATAATTTTATTTTGGCAATAAAGTGAATGTCTCCCAGTAGCTAGTTTGAAAAACTAGGCGCAACACTCTGATTAGTTTTATGTATAATTCATCCCAGCACAGGGGCTAAAAGGTAAACCCATAGCACTAAAAACAATTATTCAGTATCTAGTATATTTTAAAAGAAATTAAGACCCTTCAATTGCCATTGATAAAAATGAGCAATGATGTGCAATTATGAAAAGACAGTTGGAAAAATAATAAAATACATAAACCCCATCTCTGTTACCCCCTACACTCTAGAATCCTCACAGTAATTGTCAAAAGGATTCTAAAGAAAAGTTCAAGCATGGGATATAATGAAGGAAAAATGTTTAACTTCTCAAGAAGTATGCAATTATATATGCTGCTGCTGAAGAGCTTGATGCTGAAGACTGTGCAGATAGTATCATCACTGAAGTTATTGAGAACTTTGTTCAAGATCAGGAGAAATCTGCATCTTGATTTTTAAATCCTGTCCGCTGGAGTTAAGTCACTGCCAGAAATGGCAACATAAAAGTGGTACACAAAAGTGTACCTTGAGGAACAATCTTATTTCAATCTAGTTATTGGAAGTTTACAGTATTTCACACTTCAGTTCAGGTCTATAATAAAGTACTGGAGCTAGAAATATTTGGCTTTCGCTTCCCTGCTACCCACAGGACACCCTGGATGTGGTTCAGATTTTGTGCAGAGCAGGGAGATTACTTCTGCTAACAGTTTGAAGTGGTGGTAAGCAAGTCTAGCCCTTGCATTCCTTTACAGAACAGTTAATCATGTTTGGAAATATCCTATCCTACCAATTTACATTCAGTGTAAGTGACACAGATAAAATTAGTTAGTGTTGGATAAGGGCTTGAAACATTACAGATTCTGTGTGAATGCGTAGAATGTGCTTTTACATATTTAAGCACTTACCCTATATGTCAAAGTCAGCTGCTTGAGTAGCTTTTGTGCTGGGCACATATTTTAAAGTCTTTATTATATACAGCAAACCTAGGAATAATATTTTTTTTTTTGTTCTGCCTCTGTACAAGGCCTGTTGAGTCCTGACAAATCTGAGCCACCCAAACATTCTTCTGAGGAGGATAAATACAGAGGGGGCAGGATAAATTAGATGAGACAGTGCTTTAAATGTCAGCTGGAGAAAGCCTTGCACAAAGCTTTTGATTTGTAATGTTATTGTAACAGCCTGGGGAAAGTGTTTATGTACCAGATCTTTCCTGGTGTTAAGGGTTCTGAGTATGGGTGTCAGACTGCAAACTGCATTTTGACTGTGCAGTTTGTTTTCTGCCATGTCTGTCTTCTGCTTTCATACTGAGCTAAATTTGCAGGAGGTGTCAGAACAAAATCGTGTACCTGACATAGAGCTAGCAACAGGGGATGGTCTAATTTTAACTGTCTATTCAAAAGAAATATCCTTTGGAGAAAAAGATGGGTATTGCCCATTCTAGTTCCTGCATAGGTAACATTTCAGGCCTGAACTTGAAAATCAAACAATGTATCACCAGGCAAGAAGCTGTAATCTCTCTTGTCTGCAGAATTTCCTGAATTTTGACAGGTCAGCTGGAAGGATTCACAGCCAGTTTTTAAAAGGAAAATAAGATGTGGTTAGGTGTATATGCATTCTATCTTTATGATACTTTGCATAATGCAGGTAACTTACACTGGGAATTATTGACAGATTTCAGGGCGTGCTGGTTGTCAGAACTCATTGCTTAATAACTAGAGAGATGCTGCTGAGCACTGGTGAGTGGAATCCTGTGACAATACTTTTAGTATTGACCACGTAGCTGTGTGATAATCTCTCCTTTTCGTACTACCCTTTTAATTCTTTTCATTGTGGTGCCTACAAAGACTACTTAAATTTTCTTATTAGAAGATAGGTCTAGTGCTTTATAGAAAGACCTTTGCCTGAGGTCCAGGGCTCTGACTTACATGACTTGCACTGGATGATCAGAATTGGTGCATAAACTGAGGCAGAGGAAATACATTTCTATTTTTGCAGGTCTTTTACATGAAGTTGTTTTAGGATTTGCCACCAATTTCTGTGCTTATTTCCTTTTATTGATGCATATCTCTAAAATGTTTTGAAGAGAGATCTTTGGACAGTTATGTGCCCAAGGATTGAAAGTAGTGTGGTTATGGGGACATTGTGCATCTTTTACAGGTGAGAGCCTGTGTCTAGGAAAGCACCTGGGAATCAAAGACAGCAGAGATTGTAGCCTGTTCAGATCTGTGCTCCTCAGGACAGGAGGGACCTGGAGCTCCTGGAGCAGCTTCAGTGGAGGCTACAGAGATGATGAAGGGCTGGAGCATCTCTCTTATGGGGAAAGGCTGAAGGAGCTGGGGCTGTTCAGCCTCAAGAGGAGATGAGTGAGAGGGAACCTCATCAGTGTCTGTCAGTGCCTGCAGGGAGGGGTCAGAGCATGGACCAGGCTCTGCTCAGTGCTGTCAGCAATGGGACAAGAAGCAAGGGACAGGTATTGATGCAGAGAAAGTTCCACCTGAACAGGAGGAAGAACTTCTTCACTGTGACCAGGCACTGGAACAGATCAACCAGAGAGGATGTGCAGTCTCCCTCCCTGGAGATATTTCAGAACCATCTGGACACAATCCTGTGCTGTGTGCTCTGGGATGATCCTGCTTGGACATGGAGGTTGGACCAGATGGTCCACTGTGGTCCCTTCCCACCTGACCTTTGATTCTGTGAGATTAAAGAAAACTAATCACACACAAATTTCTGATGGAAGTGTAGTAATCCTGGAAAACAAATATCACAAATACAAATATCCTTCCATAATTTGGGGAGGAGTAAAATCATTGTGCTCTGAGAATTTTGAATCTTGTTCTCTTTAAATAAATGTCAGTCTTAAAATGTTTACTCCCTCAATTATAGTCAAGGTACAAGAGACATTAAAGTGAAACTGTAGAAAGATGTTTTAAAAAGAAATCACTGAATATCCTGAGCTTTCTGGTTATAGAAATCCTGGGGGAATGGGACACTACCACCAAATGTACTAAATTATCCAGTCCTTTGATATACATGGAAGAAAGAAAGAATATTCATTTTCTTTTTCAGTCTCCTGTCATTGTTCCCTTTCATGGTAATGATTAGATGAGACTATCTGTGGCTTTTATGTAAGAGAGTTGGGGGAGCTGCCTGTAGAGGGATGCGCTGTTGAATGACAGAAGCAGTCTGATTAATGAGTGATTGAAAGATACCCTCCTGCCTGTTGCAGAATCATCTTTGATTGCAAGCCATACATAACCTTTAAAAGGAAAAACTGGAGGCATTTTTATAAAAAAACCATAGCTCTTATGTCATCTGCCTTGCCTGTATTTTTGTTGCCATGTTTATTTTAAGATATACTCACAGTGACGTGATGTGATTGTGGGCTCTCAGTATTGTTTTTCAATCCTGAGATCTGTCATCTTTTATGCCATGTGCTGATCCTTCACAAGCAGGCTGTGTTTGAGCTTCCTGGCTCTTCTAATGAGGAAACTTAGGCAGATTAGCATCTCCTGGATCACTAACAAGCCTTGGAAGGATCCAGCCAGACTTTGTTTTTCCTGACTGCTGGTCCTATGCCCACTCCCCTCCCTTCCTAAGGAGGATGTTTCTTCCTTTCAGCTTCCCATTTGAAAAGCTATTTGTGGATGTAGCTAAGGAGTCACCTAATTTCTTTTTCTATTAATGTGTCTTGAAGTGTTCAAAGAGGAGCTGTGGCAGTACACAATGGTTTCCCATTTCTCTTTTAAGACTTGTTCTTTACCTAGTTTTTTCGCATACATTTGGGAAATTTTTTGATGCTGTGATTTACTAAAGTAGATGAGATAATCCTGTGTCATGTATGCAATGCTGCTTTATCTTCCATCTGAGTAGGACATGCAACTTTACTGCTGACCGGTTTTAACATAAAAGGCAGATTTTGTAAATTTTGAAATGGAGAAAGAATCTCACAGTGTTTATACCTCAGGTTGTGGCTGGCCTTTTTGGGCAGCATACCAAATGTACCCATGTGTAAAAAGCTTCAGGGTCTGTTTTAAATATATTCAAGAACTAAGAGTGTTTTATGGTTTGAAGTTGTGTGTCAGAGGCTCCTTCTGAGCTCAATGATCATTGGAAATGAGGTATAATTTTGTAGGGTGGGATTCCAGAACCCATCCTAAATACCCTCAATGATTACAGAAAGCATAAATACCAAGTGCACATCCTTCCTAGAAGCCTTAGATCCATTGTTGGATCAGAAACATTCTCCAGTGAGTTATGCCTGTGAGTGCTCTTATATTTGGGGGAATGGGGGAAAGCTGAG
>WBND01000733.1:96081-111135 GCA_013398595.1 Tychaedon coryphoeus | reverse complement strand
AAAAGAAGATACATGGGTAGTAATTTTTGTTTGCCCCTGTATAAAGATTACTTTTTACTCTTACACATTTAGTATGTCATTAGGGTTGGAAATTTGCAGGATGGGTGAGCTGGGAAGGGGCCACAGTGGGTCATCTGGTCCACCCTCCCTGCTCAAGCAGAGTCATCCCAGAGCCCATGGCACAGGATTGCATCCAGATGGTTCTGGAATATCTGCAATGAGGGAGACTCCACACCCTCTATGGTGCTCTGTTCCAGTTCTTGGTCACAGCATAGTGAAGAAGTTCCTCCTCCTGTTTAGGTGGAACTTTCTGTGCATCAATTCCTGCCCGCTGCCTCTTGTCCCATTGCTGACAGCACCGTGCAGAGCCTGGTCCATGCTCTGACCCCTCCCTGCAGACACTGACAGACACTGATGGTTCCCTCTCACTCATCTCCTCTTGAGGCTGAACAGCCCCAGCCCCCTCAGGCTTTCCCCATAAGAGAGATGCTCCAGCCCTTCATCATCTCTCTAACCTCTACTGAAGCTGCTCCAGGAGCTCCATCTCTCCTGTGCTGCATAGACCAGAATGGACACAGCACTCCAGACGTGGTCATCAGGGTGTTGAGTAAATTTCAGACCTATTGTGTTTATGCTTCTTAAGATGTGCAGTAAAAATATCTAAGTGTTGCACTGGCAAAGACACTGGAATGCTTAGAGACCTCCTTCTATGCAAATGTATTTATTTTTGTATTGCACAATGGTTTCCCAGTTTTCTTTTAATACTTGTTCTTTCCCTGTTTTCTTGGGGGTTTTTTTTGTTTATTTTTCCTTTTTTTTCCCCATGAATTTGGGAAACTTTTTTCATGTTGTGATTTAGTAAAGTAGCTCATATAGTCCTGTCTCATGTATGCAATGTCACGGTAGCAATGCTGGCTACAAGTTTTGCAGCCCTGAGTAGAAGTGGCTGCCTCTTTAAGTCTAGAAATGCCTGCAGTGCTACAAAATGGAATAATTACATTGCATTTAATCCCCTCTTGCACTGAAGCAGGGCTGCTATTCAGACTTTCCAATCAGAAGAGAACAGGTGAAAATTCTCCAAACATCCTTTGCAGCCTTACACCAACAGCACTGTGTTTTGGGATTTTCCTCTGTTTGTTTGAAATGCTGGAGAGAAATGGAACTTGAAGGAAAAAAGCCCATTGCAGACTGTCTTTATGGTTTTTTTGGGCTGTCTCATTGGTACCTGCACAACATAAATTGTTTTCACCTATAGTGAAAGAAGGGCTACTTTGTATTCCATTAGAACCACAGTCTCTTGAAATTTTCTGATGGAGAAAACCTGCTTTATAGACCCAGTTCAGGTAGCTGGGACTCTGGAGGTCTGGTCCTATCTTTAAATATTTGAAATTAAAAAAGAAAATAGTTTTGTCATGAGTAATATTAACAAAGTCATCAATGACCAGTGAATAACTAATGAAGGGCATGATAGGAGGAGTTTTCTGTTTTCTGTGTTCTCAAAGGGCATTAGTTTCCACTCCATCATTAGAGAAAAGGTTTTGGGTTTGTTTTTTGTTTTGTTTTTTTTTGTTTGTTTGTTTGTTAATTTGTTTTTGTATGAAGTGATTGCTGAATATCAAATTGTTTCAGATATTATTTTATGATAGAGGGAATTTTTACTGATGAGCAGTTTCATTGTTATTTAAATTCTGATTCTATTGCATAGATTTCACATTTCACTCTGTTAATGTATTACTTTTTAGTTGGTGTTTACAGAATTTTTTGCAAATACGTCTTCTTTTAATTTTTTTTTTTTTGTGCCTAACTTCTGAAGAGAAGAGAGGTCTCAGTTTAAGAATTCTAAAAAAAACCAAAACAAAACAAAACAAAAAATTAAACCCACCCTTTTTGTAGTATTCGTAAGAAGATAATTCCTGGATAACTTTCAAAAAGATAAATTTAATTGACTTATCTCCCCTTAAATGCTATTTTAAATTTTGGTTTCCTGGTAATATTAGAGGCTCTGTTTTTTCCAGATAACCTGGCTTCATCATTTGGAAGAGCTAGACATTAGGTTCACCTATTCCATGACATTCATCTTACTGATACAGTGGCCTTTTTTTAATGCTAAACTGTAAATTGATAAACAATTTGGAAGCTTGTACTTCTTAAAATTTTCATAAATTTATGGTGTGCTTACCATAAATTAAGTCACAAAAAGTTCCACCTGAAAATGAGGAAGAACTGCTTCACACTGAGGAGGACAGAGTACTGGAACAGCTTCCCTGGGAGGGCATGGAGTTTCTCCCTCTGAAGATATTCCAAACCCACCTGGGTGTGTTCCTATGTCACCTGCTCCAGGTGACCCAGCTTTGGGCAGGGGTTGGACTGGATGATCTCCAAAAGCCCACTACAAACCTAACTATTCTGTGTGATTCTGTGATTCTGTTTTCAAATTTTAATTCAAAGGTGTCCATAACAGGTCTCTGGAGACATCAATATAAATTACTTAAAGCTGACAAGCTAGACATTCCACATCAGCAACATGAAAATGTATGTTCTATTTGGTCAATCAACAGCCACACAGAACTGGTGGAAAAACTGAAAACTCATGTAATGGGGCCAAAAAATAGCTGACCTTAATGGGCAGGAGAAAAATCAATAGGTATTCATATGGGTAGATCAGAACTACTCGTGTAGGAGGGGTCTGGATATAAATGTGTACGAGCAAAGAAACCTCAAGCAGAAGAACACAGCTTCATGCTGAGCACCTGTTCCAGGGCACATTCCTTAACTCAGGTATTGGCATGCTCTGGGAACACCCACTCAGCAGGTGTTACTCAAGTTCTTCCCTGTTGGCTGAAAGAAGAATAGAACAGTTCTTACAGTGCATTTTGCTTCTTTAATGAATCAAATTATAAAATGCAGGAAAATGTTGATTAAAATTGTATTAGGTTAGAGCTCAGCAATGGTTTTGGAGTGCATTACTTATATAGAAAATGCTTAATTCTTACTTATGATTGCTGTGGTTTAAACCTTGCCAGCAACTAAGTACCACACAGTTACTTGCTTCCAACACCTTCCTGATGGAATGGGGAGGATAATTGGAAAGGCAAAACCCATAGCTTGAGAATAGAACAGTTTAATAATTGAATTATTATTAATATTATTATTAGTGGATGCTGTAATAATAGTTGTAATGGTAGCAGTAATTTCCCTTTTCTGGGAAAGAGAGCACACCTCTACCTGATTAGCTCATCTCACCTGGATTCTCCATTAATGAGGGACATGGTTTTGTCCTGGCAGCCCAGCTCTGGACTTTCCTGCGGGATGTTTTATCTATTCTCCTCAAGGCTGACATTTCTGATCAACATCAAAGGTAATATATTTCCTAGACATTTGATTTCATTTACTGTAGCTGCTCCATCTTAAAACTACCTTGAACACAGTCCCCACAGGAAGCAGAAGTTTTACAATATCATGTACAATACTATATCAAAGGTTCCAAAATTCACACCTGTCTATACACAGCTCAAACCACTCATCTTCAAAAATCATCTCTCATTCAGTACTTACGAAAAGGAGATTACAACTTAAAGAATTTCTTAGAACATACCTTATAGTGCCTAGGATTTTTTATTTAGTTCACATTTAATATTTCAAAGGAGACTAATTACTGTAGGGAATACCGACAGGCAGATAGTCACTCATTTGTTATATTGGTGACTAATTTGTAAGACCATCACTCAGTTAATTCTTTAAAGAACCATTTACAATTACTTTGGGAAGGCTTGTATGTTATTTCAATTTTCAGTTAAAATGCTTATTACTGAGCACCTACTGAAAATGTTCATTTATGCATGCCATATTCATATATACAGATAAGGACCTTCACATTTAACTACTAAGACATAACAAAGAAGATAAATCTATCTGCATATTATTCTCAATTAAAAAAAAAACAAACCTCTGTTTGAAAATACACTAGTTAGCTAGTTGACAACTTCTGCTGCTTATTTCTGAAATTTAGTCAAAACAAATTGAACAGAGTTGTGATAGTGAAACACCTGGGAAATATTTGCTATTAGGTTTTTGTCTCACTGGTCTCTAAAATGAAGGTGTAAATATCTTCTAGACTACTGTTATTATCATTAATCAAGGGATAGTTTAGATTGTGCCAGAAGCTTCTTTCACTCTAAAATTTAAAAGGTATATCACGTGTTTTTTTTGTGTGCTTCAATGCACAGTGACTAATTACTGTTCCTCACGATGACAAGTACTAATTATATATGACTTTTTGGAGGACACAGGCTTTACAGCTATCTGATTTGGCACCAAGAATCTTCCTCATCCTCCTCCATTTACTACCCTTTGAAACACTAAAAATTATATAAAGGTAGAAAAAACAGGTGAGAATTGCCTCTTAAAATATCTCTTTCCACTGAGCCTGAAAGACAGGCAGCTCTTACTACCTTTTCCAGAGACTGCCTGCCCCTGCATTTGTAGCTTTTATCCCTTTGTGGCAGACCATGGATAGAAATACAGAGCACTATCACAGTGCGTGGAGCTCAGCTCTTTCTTGTACAGCATGAATTTAAAAATATTCAGCCAAAATACCAAGAACCTTAGTATTTTCTGCAGCTGTGCCACTACTATGCCATTACTATGCTCTTACACAGATGTAGCAACCATTTCATCTCTAAATTCATGTTTGATAATTCATTTTTCAGTAATTCTGCACCTTGTGCTTTAATATTCCACTCTGGAAGTTTTGCTGTTTCATACAGCTACATTAGGAAACTTCTCTAGGATTAGAAACAGCTAGGATTAGAATCATCAATCTATCCCTCTAATAAACAAAAGGGGAAAAAAAGTGCACTCCTCTTCCTAGAAAATGCAGTGGGGAAAAGTTAATTGACACAAAGCAGCAACGTATGGTTTACCCCTCATTACATAAAAAAATATTCATAGAAAAAGTAGTAAAATGCACTATTACACAGTTAGTGTTAATGATTATTTTGAAATATTCAAAACCAAAAATGATAATAGTGCAACGATTATGTAATTATTATCATATATTCAAATTACATACAGTAATAATTAATATCAGATTCTTCCTTCAAGTACTTGATATCTATGTTAGCATTTGATGCAGAAAGAAAAAACTTATAAGAAAACAGAGCATAAATCACCACTGTATTTAAAGTTCTTTGGTGGATACCATTACTACGGCATATGCATAATATAGATGCATGTTTCTTCTTTCCTCAGGAGAAACTTCCAATAAAAGAAAAAAAATCACTGCTCCATCCTTCACACAGAAGGAATAGCAACAAGGCTCTAGTTATCAGGAAGCATTTAGGAGCCTGCTTAGTGCCAAAATCCAGCTGGCAGCCTGTAGATTTAAGGGTCTTCACAAAATTACTCAGGTTAAGAGACATCTCTGGGGGCTGCCTAGTCCAGTCCTCAGCTCAGAGAACTGGTGGACAAGGCAAGGTGCCCAGGAAAACAGCCAATTTGTGAGAATTTGGTTCCTCATGGCCTCAAAGACCATCACCCCATGCCCCTCTCGTATCTTCTTGTGCAAATTACTTTCCAGCATGTTTGTCTTCAGCCTGTACTTGGGCACCAGGTTATTCCCTCTTAAGTACAGCAGTTTGAGTTTCCTGTTGCTGAACTTCACAGCATTCCCCTCCACCCATCTGTCCAGCTCACCTTCTCATGGAAGGCTGTATAATCACTTCTTTGGTCCATCAGCCCAGTCAGGTTTACCTACAAGGCTTGCTGAGGGTGCACTCTGTCCTGTCACAGGGCTCAGTACTGAGGGCATTAAGAAATCTCTCCTCATTCCCAAGTCAGTCACCTCATCACAGAAACCTCTTGGGTTCATCAGACATGATTTCACTTGCTACTGTTCTTCAGGATCCTCAATTCCAGCATCTCATGAGCAAAACCTCTCCCAACTCCACATCCTCAATCAGTCTTTCCTTGTTTTTCATGCCAGCTCTAGCAGGTTGCCTTACCCCACGGGCTTCTCCATCACCCGTGTCAGGAATGCATCCCAGAAACCTCCTTCATAGCTTATGGTCCACTATGCTGCCTCCCACAAAAGACATCATAGTGGTTTAAAACACAGCTTTGCAAAAAGAAAAGAAAAAAAGAATTCCAACACCCCTTTCAGAGTCAGTAGTTAAATTACTTCTAAACTGAAGCTCCTCTCCACAATTTTATCCTAGAAATTATACAGGCTATTAAATATTTCCAAATCTCCACACACAATAATTTTAAGTTATGTGATTAGGGCAATGGTGGAAAACTCTTAGAATTTTTTGCATTCAATGTACAACACTACGGATAAAGCAATAAATGACAAAAAAAAATCCTAAAAAAAATTAATATAGTAGGCAAAGAGAATTGATTGAGAGTTTAACAAGCTATATTCAACCTATTGCCAAGCAAAACATACAGCAGAGGGGCTGAGTCAATGTATTCATTTTATGAAAACAACTTGGAATACTCTTAAGATGTAAATAATTATGATATGGAAATACAAAGCTTGAGTAATTTCAAAATGAATGTTTGCATATTTATATCCTCAGATGAGCACTGTGCATCTGAAATATTTTCTGTACAACTGTTTCAAGCCAATTAGTACCAAAATCCATTTTAAAAAAATGAAGCTTTTCTATATCTTGGCTTAAGTGTGCACATGTTTATATTGCTGTATGTGTACATATGCTTCTATACACACATGCATAAATCCTTCAGTTCATTCATCACTTCAACTGTATATATTTGTATACAAACTATATACAAAGCTTATGCAATACATAAAATATGATTTGTGTGTATAAATCATTAAAGAGACCTATTTAACTACTTGTTAGAATGTATATGCACACTTTATTCAGGAAAGCCCACATTTAAAAATTGCAGGGAATTTAAATTTTAAAAGTCACAATGAATTTACTCAGTTAAATACAATCTATTGCCTTCCCTCTCCACCCTTCACAAAAACCCCTAAATTTACCAAGTGCAACAAAACTGTTAAAAACATTAGACAAGACAATTTTTAAATTGATATTATAATGTATTTACTTGAAGGCAAAGATGAGCATAAAGTAGAAATACTCTTACTCTTTCCTTTATTTCTTTTTCATAGAAGCATCATTTATTATACATACTCCTAATCTAATAAATTACATATCAAGTTTCAGTTAGAAATAATTTTTAGAAAGAAGTTGCAGGTCCCTTAAGAAGTTGATCTAACACAAAAATGAACACTTACTTAGAGACTCTTCTACCATTGCCCCACAGCTAATCAAATTATTGTGTGTTTTCCTTTCAGGATACAAAAAAATATACTGTTAATATCCAGACTAGGACTTATGTATAATATGGTACCAAAATAGCAAGTTTTTCTTCAGACAGTAGATAATTTCAGCTATTAGAACTGACTGTTATTGCACAATGCATTTTAATTGGATTTCTTTAGTGAATGGGATAATTTATGCTCATTTTGTAATTCTGTTACCCATTTAAATGTTGTCTATAGGTCTTGTCCACTGCCATTACCAGGTCTGCCCAGGAAATCTATTGCCATGCATCATTTATATCAATATTGCATTGTAAAGTCTGCAGAACTTTAGACATAATATAGATTTTCTGGCTCTGCATTCAACTTTCTTGATGAGAAAAATCAAGATACAGTGTGGTTGCTCTTGCAGAATATATTGATTCTGAGCTCCCAAAGCTCAGGTAATCCAAGAAAACACCCATTCATCTGCAGGTAGCCAATGAAAAAGAAAACTAGTGGTGTTTTGTCTTGCCTGGGACACAGTGACAGCTGTATGCCAGCCTGGCTGGAACAGCCTCAGGAGAGGAACATTTTTGAGGTGTCACAGAGTTCAACTGAGTGAAAACAGAAGTCATCAGTCTTTCCAGGATTCCTTAAGTTAGTAAGAGAAAGAAAGCTGGCAAATCCTAGCTGCAAGGATTCCAGTGCATCACTGTCCTTCTGTGCATCAAGCAGAGTACATCATACAAATGCCTTGCTATTTTTGGCAATATTCTGTAACCACTAAAGTCTAATGGAAAAACCTGCCACTCAATTCCCACATGTAGCCTGGGATTGCCTAGAGCAAACAATAGAAGCCTTAAGAGACAAAGTAAAAATTCCTTTCAGCATTCTGATTAGGAACTAGTGAACAAGAGCAACAAGCAATAAGCTCTTTCTCTTCATTCTGACCAGGCATACAGCAAGGGAAAAGCTTTCACAGTGACTGACAATGCCTCCAACAAAGGCCTGAGGAAGAAAAAAAAAAGGATAAATTTCAAAGAGCTATATTGCCAGAAGTCCCATCTTTCCTGTTTCTAACTGCATGCTCACTCTCTGATTAGCAAAGAAAAGGAGAGAAATCAGCACAAGTCATTGCTGTGGACACAAAGTCAATTTTTGCAAATGGTAAGAAGCAACCCCAGCAGTAGATTTTCAGATCCTGCACTACCATAACAGTGTAGTAGTCATGCCAAAAAATAAAGTGTGCATGGCATATTTCTAAGGACAAAGATAAGGTTGTATGAAGTGAGACAAAACTCTACTAAAATATGATTCATAAAAATATTTACTATTCACTGCTTTTAGATCAATAAGCTTAGAATTTCAATTGTATTTACTTCATTCTAACTCAGATGTTGTACAAAATCTCTTTTTCAGAGATGGTGAGCTTGAGCGTCTTATGTGCAGACAAGTTCTTCATGTACAAGAAATAAATATCTTACTGTACTTTTGCAATGGCTGGGTCAATTTTGCATAATTAGATATTTAAATTGATCTGCATGAAATTTTAAAAAAAATTAGACTTTTTGTGTCTGTAATAACAAAAAAAAATCTGGATTTATGAAACCTCACTCTCAAATTATTTTTCCTAATTATATCAAACCTTGCTTTCAGGAGAGTCTTGTCAATTAAATATGCAACAGGCCAATGCATCCAAGATAAAAAGCCTGATCTTTTCAAGTTCAGTGTATTTGTATAGTCAAGTAAGTTAAATTTTGTTACCCTTTACTCTCATGATCAAACCTGTAACCAAATTATATTTAACTGAAAGAACTCTAGCTTTAGATTTCAGCATACAGTTTTTTCTACCAATCCTTTCTGGTTTGAACTTATATCTGAGCAGGAAAGGATTTTACATGAAGGGCCCCACATCAGTTATTTTACTCAACCAGTGTTTCTTGTAATCAGCAAGAGGTTCCTCACTGACACAACAACTGCTTTCTTGAAAAGTAAATACATGACCAGGCTATTATGCTGTCTTTCCTTGTCACTTCTATAACTAATTTATGTTCTCAGACCTCAAATCACAGGGATTATGGTGGGTTTTTTTTGGTTTTTTTTTTAATCCTTTGACCAGCTAGGATAAATCAGAAAAGAAAACAATGTTTTTATTCATGTGAATGTCCCTGGACAATCTCGTAGCCAGAAAGTATAAAGGCCTTAATTCCAAATTGCCTGCCAAAGAAAATGTGCCAGAAGCCCCACACTCCCTGCTCTCTTCAAAATCCATCTGCTACAACAAACACTTCAGTATTAACATTCATCCTGCATCTGTTCTTTATTGAACACCTACTCCTTTGAGCTTTAGAGGCTACCTGTAAGTTGAAGAACTTTCCACTTTTTCCTTATCTTGCTCCACTCTAATTATTTTAAAGATCCATACACATTACAATGTCATGTAAATAACTATCAGAATAAAAAAAAAATCAGAGTGAATATTGCGTTTACAATCTGTTACAATTTTTCCATTGAGTATGAGCAGAGAGGCATGTTTTGCTTCCGTTTTGGGACTTGAAATCTTTGTAAAACTGTTTGCAAATGCATAACTTTCCCTGTTTGTTTAAACCAGCAAATTTCAGAAATAATTTTGACTGTATTTCAGAATTTTTGAAAATAAGTGCTTAGCTTAGGAGTAAAGGATTTGGATGCCCACACTTAAACAGTCGACCCATTTCTTTCTGAGGTTGGTCTACTCAATCCACTCTGATGAGCTGCTGTGATAGTAAACAAACAGATTTATAGCAAGACATTTTGTGTTTTCCCTTCAGGTTCTAGAATGATTTCTGTCTCCACAATTCCCACTTTTAATGGCTGATACACCAGATGGCTTCCAGGGGCTGTGCCAGGCTGGAGGAATGGGCCAACAGGAACCTCAGGAAGTTCAAAAAGGACAAGTGCAAAGCCCTTCCCCTGGGGAAGAGCAAGCCCAGACACCAGTGTATGGGTGTTGGTAATCCCGGTGGAAAGTGGCTTTGCCTTGGAAATCTTGGTGGGCACCAAGCTGGGCATGGATCAGGAATGTGCCTGTGTAGCAAACAGGGTTAAGGATGTCCTGGGCTGCATTGGGAGGAGCATTGACAGCAGGTCAAGGGGACACCAGGGGATGTGGTTCTTTCCCTATACTCACCACTTGTGGCCAGGCCACATCATGAGTTCTGCTGAGTCAGGTTCTGGGCTCCTCAGTGTAAGGGAGACGTGGACATCCCAGAGAGAGCCTGGCATTCAGAAAACAAATGAACTAGAACAAGTCACCTATGGAGAAAGGCTGAAAGATCTGAAATTGTTCAGCCTGGAGAAATAAATGCTATGGGGAAACCTTGATGGACACAAATATCTGTAGGGAGGGTGTCAAAAAAGAGAGCTTGTGGCTCTTCTCAGTGGATCCCAGTGACAAGAGGAAACGGCCAAACTGAAAGACGGGATGTTTGACCTGAACATGAGGAAACACTTTTGTTTTTCACTGAGACAATGACCAAACACTGGATAAAATCACTCAGGGAGGTTGTGGAGTCTCTTACCTTTGAGTTATTTAAAAGATATCTGGACATGGCTGTCCCAATTGAGCAGCTGAGCTGACTTCCAGGAGTGCCTTTCCACTTCAGCCATTCTGTCATTCTGTGAACTCTCATCTACAGGACTCAGCCACATTGATGCTTCTAGTGAGTATCCAAACACGTACCTGTGGAAATTACTTCTCACACAGCATTTCCAACAATACCTAGTGTGATTTTTTTGTCAATAAAGTCAACAAAGAAAGCTAGAAATAAAGCAGGATAAACCAACAAAAATCGTTCTTGACTATAACTTGATACCTACCACAGGAGACAGAAAGAACAAGTTAAGCAAAGCTTTGGGATTCAGATACAAGTGCTTCTGGTATTCCAGTGTAAAGGCTTCCAAGTAGAAATAATGAAATGTCCAAAATAACATCCAGGAAATAGTAGAAACAAACGTTTTTAAATAAAGTCTTGAAATAGATGCGTAAGATGTCAGGTTTGGTTAGTATCTATTCACAGTTTGAAAATATACTCCAAAGTATGAGTGTGTCACAGGAATCTGATAAAAATATTCATTATCATCAAAGTTGCATAAACAAATAAGAAATGGTTTTCCCAAGTGAAGAGTTAGAAAGAATTACGGTTCAATGTTTCTTTTCCAGTGTCTGACATTGCCACACCCAAAAGCAGTAGCACACTGACGCTGGAAACATGGCCTCACAGAGAAAGGAGACAACTGTCTACAGGAATTCCCAGAATTTAAGAGTTACCTGGAAAGCCATCCAAAATCTGATTAATGCCTTGTAAATTACTTATTTTTGCAGAAAAAGCTGCTCCTAACGTATGTGAGATTGTTGTCTGGGTTTCTGTTACAGAGTTACCTCCTGATCTGGCTGATGACAATGCCTTATTGAACACGGGTAACAAGTAAAGGAAAATAAAATAAAATAAAAAAAAAACAACCTAGCAAAGTCTCAATAACTAGGAAAACATCAGGGCAAGAAGGAAGAACCAGGTTTACTGAAAGCTTTTTGACTTGTGCTATAAGTTCAGTAGAATATTATTTATCAAAATCTCTTCCACGACAAAGCTAACATACTGCATGCAGCAGAGGAAGAACAGCATGTGGAAACACAACCTTATAAAACCTGATAGATGGTACTGCAGCATAAGGCTACAGAACAGCTTCTGTAGGAGACTGATCAGGGCTTTCTCTTTATTCTTATATGGGTGCTTCATCCTCCAGGTTACGTGGGTGTGAGAGAAGTATTATCTTACCCAGAGCAGGACTCCCAAAACAGTAATTGATGCAGGTATTACTGCAGCATTCTGCTTGCTTTATTCTGACTCATGTAAACAATTACCTAAGTCAAATTGCACATTTTATCTGAGCAACAGGAACAATAGCTTCTGTACACGCTTGAACAGAGTTCAACCTTGCCTATACCTTGCTTTAATTATTATGATAAAATCTTTACAGTTGTTACAATCCCACTCAAATGCTGTTTGGGATCCCACAGTGAGTTTCTCTGGGCTGCAAATCTTCATGAAAACCTCATGCCCAATTACACACCAGTGAATGCTTTTGTTTGCACTAACATTGATTCACCATGATGTTAAACAGAGAGCTTCATGCAAATCTGAATTTTCCAAGTAGTTAAAAGATATAAAACCCCATTTTAATTTGCTAGGTATCTTTATTCAACAGATCACAGGTCAAATATATTGTTGGTTTGGGTTTAAATTAACAATTTATTAAAACACCTGATTTCCATGGAACATTTCTGACTTTGTCCTTAATTTCATGCCCTTCTCTCCCCTCATTTTCCAGAAAAGTGCAGAAGAATAATTCTTTTATTAATCAAAGGTCCATATACTGGCTACTGTGATAAAATCATCTCCAGTAAGTATTTTGCTAGGTCTTATTAACTCATATAGCTTAAAATAGGTAGTTGAATATATATATTCATATAACAGCTGTTTGTCAACAGTTGGACTACCCCCTGACTTTCTTCTAAGAACCCAACCCTTCACAATGATGATCATTTATAGCTAACAGCAACAATTTAGTTTCCTGGAATCCTTTCAACATTTGTTCTCTGGGGGACATTGAAATAATGAATGTGAAGTAAATGAAAAAATTGATGTTACCAGCTTTTGAACCCTTAGAACTAGTCATTCATATATTGCAGACAGTCTGAGGAACAGCTATCCAAGCATAATGAGACAACAAATTATTATTATATTTTACCTCAGGTTTCTTATTTTACCTCAATCTTTTATTTTTACTTCACTGATTGATTAGTTATTGCTTTTAAAATGTACTTACCTAGTAAAGTTAACAAGAAAGAAGGTATGAATAAATACTACCATGCAATGTTGCTCCTAACAGGAGGCATGCAAATAATCCACTGGGTAGCCAAGTAACCTGTGGACAATGAGGACATACTGTATTTCACAGGAGGTTTCTGTGAGTGCTCAGGACCAAACTGGCACATTCTTAAACAAAAAACAATTCTGTGTTTCAGTTGTGCTGCAGCAAACTCAATGCAGCAACACTGATACCTCTTCAGCAGCTGCAGTAGACAGCTAATATAGGCAATGATGCAGGCCATGATAGCAAAATTAATTTTTCTTTATTCATTTAAGTTTTTTTTAAAGCTATATAAGCACTTCAGCTGCTCTATATTATTCTGAAGTGTGTCAAAAATGCCAGCTGGTTAAACTGGCTTAAAGTTGTTCCTTGTTTACAAGACATTGAAAATTTGATGTATACAATACTTTTTCCCGCTATTATCCATAACACTGATGGATTTCATATGACCTCCTGCATTTTACTGCACATCTGCTTCATTAATTTTTCCTAAATTCTCAAAAGCTTAATGCAAGATTGCACATACTCTGCTATTTTCCAGCCTATTTCAGTAAACTGAGATTCATTAGAGTTTATGAGAGGGGAGGAAGAAGAGTCATTGTTTGTGTAACAAAAGCTGTTGAACAGGGTGCCCTAAGAAGTATTTTTGTCCATGGATATGCTTAAAATCTGCCTGGTCCTTGTTCTGGGCACCCTGCCTCATGCCCATGTTCTCTGAGCAGAGGTCTGGACTAGATGATATGCAGATGTCCATTACATTTTTAAAATGTTCTGTGGGTATGGATCTGTGGATGCTAGGAATCTGTCTAATCAATAGTGTACAGTGAAAACATGGCATAATAAACTGATCAGACAAATAAATGACAAATACAAAGCATTTTTTCCCTGTTAACATCCATTTAAACAAGATCACAGGTGAGGCTAGGAAAATAAGACACTCAGACAGTGCATGCTTAGTTTAAACTTGCTTGTTTGGTTGGAGGGGCCACTTCTGGCTGAGACATAAAACATGGAGCAGATGTTATGAAAACATTTACTTATATTGATATCCCAAAGATGAATCCATAATACATTCCCATGGCTGTGTTTCTGTTGATGTGGAATTTATTTCCTTTCCATAGGTTCCCTGCTGCTTTGTATTATTACAGAAAGTGCTTGGGTAGAGGAATAAGAACTGCTCGGAACAAATTTCACCGATCTGGACTTACAGTACAAAGAATTTAACTATTACACAGTGCTCTGCCAGTAAGGTCTTAAATCAATGAAATACCTTCTAAAATAAACACCAATGTTTTTTCATCTTATTCTGGGAAGCAGAGCATAACCTATATTCTCCTCAGCTGGTGAAGCATATAGAGAGTGGTGACATAAATCAAATAGGGATATTTTTTCTTTTAGAATCTGATTTTTCTTTCCATATTTTTTCTTTCTTTCTTTCTTTGATATTGCTAATTTCTTAGCATATTTAGTGAGAGATTTGGAGTAATTTTTGTTCAGAGAACTGTGGTGTAGATCTAGGATTAGAACTGACCTGAGCACTACATGGCTCTACCTCTGTAACAACCTTCCCCTGGATGGTTGGAAGTCTGTACATCTAAAATACCTGTTGGAAGTCTATATGTTTAAAATACCTGTTGGAATGTAAAAGAATTCATTATGTTGAGAAACAGTATAATGTTTTCGGGAATTGGCAAAAATGGATATTTCTTCATTTCAATTCTCACTCAGGACATGGAAACAATTCCAAGGTCTTTGTTCCTACTGTTCTTATTTATCTTTTAAGTGTTGGCTAAATAAAATGTCTGATGAAAATCTGTTTTGACATTAAATTAAATACTTTATTTACATTAAATAACTTTAACATT
>WBND01000733.1:68820-95823 GCA_013398595.1 Tychaedon coryphoeus | reverse complement strand
AGGACTACTACTGAAGAACAGGGCTAAATCACAAACCATCATAGCCCTACTAAGGTAATACTTTGTCCTTGATGAATTAGTTGATAGGGAAGGAAATGAGAAATTAATATCAACCAAATAGTTGAATGCCTTTGTTCTGATCACAGAAAAAAGCTTTGATGGAACAAAATTATTTTAAAGTTTTAAAAAGTCACATTTACTGGCTGAAACAATTTCACAGGAATTACAATTTATACTATAATTTCAGTAGCTCTCTTTTGGGTATTTTATGTCAAAATTTCAAGGCAAACTGAACTGGCCTTGAGAAGCATTACAAAAGCCAGTCATGGCAGTGCCATGTGCTTTGTATTTATATGTGTTTAATTTACTATTTGTATTTATTCTGCCCTAAATAATCAATGCAGGAAGAAAAGTAGTTCCATATATTCTGTACCCATTGTTTATAAAGCTATTTTCTTTTAAAATGAGAGCTGTAGGCCTCACCTTGTTGATATGGGTGGCATATTCAACACTGAGAAGGAGCTTATGGCATTCTTTCTTGCAAATGATATTAAAAGTATGAAATGATTAATTTAATAGACAAGTCTTGTGCAAGTACTATTTTCTTTAAAATCTCTTGAATGTGGATAAGAGCTGAAGAGTACATTCATGTAGATGGTGCATACTGCAGCAGAACACATTCCCAAGGTTCAGAGCAAGGCAAGTACATCAAGAATTGTTTGGAATTGTTTCCATACATTTACTTGGATAAGATAAATCTGGAAAAGTGGTAGTTCATTTTTTGGGGGTAAAAAACTACTTTGGTACTTAAAACTAAAAAGAACTTAATTTATTTTCTGATGAGATTTGTGTGTTGAGGTAAATAAATATTGTCATGCAAATGCCAGTGCTCACCCTTGAAAATATGCATGGCTTAAATTTCACTGAAAATAGGATACTGAATAGAAATAGAAATAGCATGATGTATTGTGCACCTTTTATTTGTTCATGTACATACAGACATTTGAAATCTTCAGAGCAGAAAAATTATTTTGTTGCATTGATGTGGGGTTTTCCTAGTAAATGTATATTTAATATGTCTGATTTCCTCTGTCTCCAAATGGCCATGTTGAGGGAATGGTTTCAAACTGAGAATGGGTTTAGATTAGAGATTAGGAAAAAATTCTTCCCTATGAGGATGGTGAGGCCCTGGCAGAGGTTGCCCAGAGAAGCTGTGGCTGCTCCATCCCTGAAAGTGTTCAAGGCCAGGCTGGATGGGAATTTAAGCAGCCCGGTCTAGTGGAAGTTATCTCCACCCACAGCAGAAGGGTGTGGAATGGAATGAGTTTGAAAGTTCCTTTCAGTTCAAATCTTTCTATGATTCTATGATTAGTTTTTTATTCTCAAATGCTGGATAATGCCTTAACCAGCAGATTATTTTAATGTATGTGTACCAGGAACAAGTAAATATAAACAAGTGCAAAGAACAGTACAGCATTGTAAACATTAATGCTGACTATAATGCTGCATGTTGCAAACATGGAAGTTTTATCAGCTAAAAGTAAATGTTCCTGAAGGTCTAATTTTGGTTACCTGTGTGCTAGATTTCTTTGCATCAGGAAAGAATATGACAGATCTAAATAGAAATATGCCTTTGAAAAATGTGTCTTAGGATGTCTATGTAATTTCTATGTCAAAACTCTTAGTCAGGTACTGAAACTCAGTTCCCTTACATGATCTATAATTATGGAAGAACATTAAAAAGAAGTGAAAGTTTTAGAAAACTTGCATCCTGAACTTTAAAAATTTTCCCATGTGGAGCTACAGCTCAAAGTGTGAAAAGTTTTCTGCAGTTGGAGTCCCTTGTGAGATTCCATTGCCTAGCTCCATGTCCTTTTCTGAAGTAATAAGAGCTGTCAGATGCATCATTGGAGACAGCTGAATCTCTCATCTCTTTTGACAGACATTGTTTTGACTTCATTTGTGGAATTTCCTAATGCTGGAAGAGGGTAAAAACAAGGAGACAGACACATATACAGCAAAAAAGCTACATCCTCCTGTTCCCTTTATTCTATGCTTAATATGGTGGCATATTTGCTTTTTTTACAGTGGCTAAATGCAGTTATGGAGATACTAGAATCATTTAATATAAAAATATAACATTATCAAATCTTTCATCCCATTGAGGGTTGCATTTTTATTTATTTGCAGATAATAGTAATGTTATATTTTAAAATAATTATTGTTATAATACCCTTATTTATTGTGGTTTACAAGCTATTACAGGCTGCTGATTAACATTTCCCTTACGCCTTCTCTGAATGGAAAACAAGAAGTTATGGAAAAAGCACTGTGAATAAGCTCACTTTACGTATGTGGCCAGAGATGTGTTAGCATTCTGCTTTCTGAGGGGCTTTAATTAGCAGTTTGGCTAAATCCTACACCTTGTGGTAATAGTTTCAGAGATTGCTACTTTGTTTCCAAGGAACTATTTGAACCAAGTTTTTCACTGCAAAGATCCTGTATACATTAACATTAACAGGAATAGTTGCTCACCTCTGTTCTTAGTGTTCCTGTCCCTGATATTGAGTCAGAAAATATTTCACAAAGGTATTGGACTGTCCTGTTGCCAGCTGTCATTCATCTGAGTTTTATTTGCTGAAAGCTGTTGTGGCAGATATTTCTTTGCAGCTTTGCAGCAGTTCTCCCTGAGATTGGGAGAGTTAAGGATGTTCAACTGACTTCTGACATCTTGTTTAGCTGGTTATGGAAGAATTTTCAAAAGCACAGGAAGGTGATGTCTGTATTTTTCTCGTGCTTTACATATCAGAATTTTTCTGAAGAATTTATGCCCATAAAGAAAAATAAGAGATTAAAGAAAAGGAAAGACAGATGAGATTATGGATTCACTAATCTTCGTAGAGTACTATCTCTATTGGTGTGATGCATTTTGCAGCCCGAAGAGACTTTGTTGTTTTTACTTGTTCTCTGCTTGCTTTTGAGAGCTGATTATTCAAAAGCCATAAAGGAGAATTGGTGATCTTTGTCACTGACACAAGTTTTTGTTTAATGCTGACCAAGACAATCAGTTGTGTATTGTTTTTGTTTCTCTTTCTAATGAAAGGAAATAAATGGCTTTCTTTATTATGGATGATACATTTTCCAATCAGTGAAAAAAGGAAGAGCCTCTGAGAGCTTGAAAGTATCAAAGCAAAGCTGATTAGCCTGAGCAGCTGAGAAGTAAAATGTCTGTGCAAAGGGAGAGGAAGCCACAGGTGAACGACTTGAAAGAAAAACATTAATCTTCACATAGATCAGTATTTAGATTATAGTTGAATAGGTAATTCAAGTCTGAAGAATCTTTGCTGATATCATTGTCACTAAAGATGTCCTTGGTAACTTAATATACAAAGAGAATTTGAAAATGTATGTCATTGAAGGATGTTTAAGGATGGTGTAAGTGGTCAAGAGTGCTGGCAGTTACTCCTGCTGTTATCAACACCCTGATTATTTGTTGACTTCTTGCCACACAGACTTGTTTTTAAGAGTACATTTAGTTTTGTTGTTTTCATTCCTATATGAAAAATATTTTTAGGCATGTCACTTAGTGAAGGAGCTAAATGGAAGTCTAACAACAGCCTGGGCTCAGGACTAGACTAACAGCTCTTTGACAAACAAAGAGGAAAAGCCTGAGAGCATCAAGCATACATGTCTTCAGTAAAGTGGTAGCATCTGAGAGACAATATAAACTATTAAATTTTTAAAATATTACCACGGTCAAAAAAAATCCCCCCAAAAAATAACAACAACAATGAAACCAAACACCCAAACAAATAAAGGAAACAAATAAACACAACAAAGTAAAACAAACCAAAAAAACAAAAACAAAAACAAAAACAAAAACAAAACAAACAAACAAACAAAAAAAAAACCACCACTGAAACCAGCCATGTGACAATTGCCAGCTTTTTGCATGGAAGTGGGATGTATTTACTGTGCTGAAAGGAGTATGTGTCAAATTTTTTTCAGCTTGACACATGCCCACAAACTGTTTGAACAAACTATACTTATTCACTTCTTTGAATTGGCCTGGTTTTGTTATGAAGTAGTTTAGGGGGTTGTTTTTGTTTTTTTTTTTCTTTTCTTTTTCCTTTCCATTTAGTCCCAAGAGGTAAGAATCCTATAAATCATTTGATGCTTTTTCTACTTGTCCAAGACTGCTGAATAGACATTTTAAGCAATCAAGCTACTTGGTCTTATACCTAGAAATTTAAATAATTTAAAAGCTTTTTTGGGGTTTGAGTAGCAACTTAATGTTTAATGCCAGGTTTGATTACTCAAATCACTGTTCCCTATCTAACAACAGGAGAGCCAGGCCTTCTAGAAGAAACTTGTCATTAATATCCATTAATGAATCTGTGGTACTTGAATTTGATCAAACTCCTTCTGTACCCTCTGTCAGAGCCTAATTTAGCAACCTGACAGAAGAAAGTCCCAGAAGTTCAAGGCCTGTTTTGTAATACATCATAAATCTAGTATTAAGTACAATTTACTTCCAGTCTTGCAGAACTTGGTTGTAACAATTTTGCATTATACAGCATCTTCATGATTTTGAGAAATTAGATTATCCCCTTCAGCTTCGTGGTCTTTGAAATGAAAGGTTCCAGACCTTTCCAGATTTTCTTCATCAAGCAGGTGCTCAAGCTGCATTTTGACGTGGATATTAGAACAGCCTGCAACGTGGCCTTCTGTGGTTTTGTTCTCCCTATATCCTTTCTAGTGATGCCCAAAGGGTTGCTGTCTTTTTTGCATGCCACTATACCCTGACAAGATTTTAGGCAACTACTGGATCCAGAGCTGTCTGCTTGTTCAGAGCTCAGTTTGCTTCAGACAATTTTTGCCTTTTGTTTACTAACTTGCACCTGTTTGCCCTGAAGCTCATCTGCCATCTGATGCTCAGCTTAGTGAGATACTCACCACTGTTGTGGCATCTGTCTAACTGGAAAAGCTTCGTATTGTCAGCAGACTTGGAGATCTGACAGTGCACTTCCTTTTCTGTCATGAAAGGTGAATAAAATGAGTCAATCACAGCACTGATGCCTGGAGGGCCCCAGATGCCTCTTCTTTGTCCTGAAAAGGGAGTGCCAAGCTCTTCCTCTTCTTTTTCTCTGCCTTAATTAACTCTTTATTTTATGAAAACATTCCCAGTCATAAGGTAGCTCAGTTTCTGTAGCAATTTGTATTGAGAAACCTTATTAAAAGTGTCTTGAAAATTCAGATATGTTATGTCTGCTGGACGTGGTTATTGATCCCTTTCAAAAAGTCTGGCAGGATGCTGGGCCAGGATTTTTCTTCAGAGAAAGCCAGACTGTCCCCTTCCAAACAGGCTGTTTATGTTCAGGCTCAGTGACCATATGTTTTCCTGTAGACTCTCCATCTCAACATCCATCTTGAGATGAAAACCAGACTTATCAGCCAGTAGTTCCTGGAATCTCTCTTTTGGTAGACAAGGGTTACTCTGGCAAGCCTGGTAGTCTCCTGGCACAGCAGGAGCTTACACACCTTAGTCTGTGTTCTTATAACTGCTGTGTGAGTTCCCTCAGAGCTCCTGTGTGAGTGCTGTTATTTCATTATCTAATTTATTCATTTGATTTAATAATTTATTTTCATTATGAAAGGAATAGAAATTGATCTAGTTCCTCTGCTCTATCTTCCTCACTGAATGCTTTGGGAATCTTGAACTGGAGTAAAGCACAGCTTCTCTTCTTATGTCCCAAACATTTCTGAGCATGTCTTCCATGTTTTGGTCACGTGTAGCCCTGGCAGATCCCATCTCTCTGATTTTGGAGTATTTAAAAAGTCTTAACATTTCTGTTTAACTATCTTGCTGCTGTTACAGATCAGTCTATCAATAGATTAAGTTAATGTTGTTTCATACCAAAAGTTGGGGGGAAATGTTAATGTCAATACAGCGACAAGACCTGGGGGAATGACCTGAAGCTGTGCCAGGGGAGGTTCAGGTTGGGTATCAGGGAAAGGTTTTTCACCCAGAGGGTGGCTGAGCACTGAACAGGCTCCCCAGGGCAGTGGTCACAGCACCAAGAGCTCAAGAAACATTTGGACAAAGCCCTCAGGCACATGGTGTGACTCTTGGGAAGGACCAGGAAGGTGACTTTGGTGATCCATACGGGTCCCTTCCAACTTAAGGTATTTTCTGACCCTCTGAGTAAGGCCAGGAGAGAGATCTACAGCTCTAAGTATTGAGTCTTTTGAAGCTGCTCGATCACACCACACTCTATATCTCTGCTCTTTGCCAAGAGCAATATAAACATGCCTGTTGGCTGAAGTACCACACATTCAAGCCCAGAGAAAAACTAGCAAGCCTGTGGCATTTTTCTACCCTAAGGCAGAACCTCTGGAAGTACTAAATGAGCACTATAAGGCCCAATAGATAAAACAAGCTCTCAGAAAATCTAGGAGAGTCAGAAAATGCAATTTCAGCCTAAGGGATGAAAGGAAGATTAGTCATTAAAGCCAGTTGATGGTATAAAATCTTTGTCATATTTTGACTGGTTTTCACGGATGGCTTTTAATATACTTTATTTCAGGAAGCAATTTCGGGTTTAGTTTAAAAAAAGCTTAAACAACACGTTTTGCAGTTAGATTTTGGCTTTCTTTTCCCTGCTTTTTCCCCCTATTTAATCAAATTTTTGATTAACGGCCATCTAAGGGTAAATATTGGAAATTCAGATCAGTCATTCTGTGAACAAACATTTGTCTTGAGCATTATTTAGGATGTTTTATCTTTAAGGTCCTCCATGCAGCTTTGTGAGACAGATGTCAATTTTTACATCTTTAACAAGTGCTTCTATGCCTGAAGGAACTTAGACAGAGACCTAATATTTTCTGGGAAATTAATGTTTCTGCTTCTGCTCCTAAATGTTACAAATAGACATTCTACATAGAATATGTGTAGAATTGCAATATGAGTTATGAGCTCATAGGAAACTTTACAAAAATTAAATCCAATGGATCAATATCAGTTTCCCCTTATATAAGGCTTTTCTTCACTTTCTCATCTCAGCAATGAGGATAAAAATCCAGGGTTTTTTTTTTCTAAAGAGCAGCTGTTTAATTACAGTAAGACTCAAGGCAGTGGAGTCTGAGAAACCTCCACATATACAGGGGTAGAACTGCACAGCATCATTGTAGCTGTATGGAAGTCTGTGTGAGACACCTGTGGAAATAGCTTTATCTGAATTTTTTTGGTGTAAGAAGGATTTCTAACTTACACTAACTCACCTGTGATACCTTTCACCTGATATTCAGAATATAGCAGGTTTCTACTTGTCTGTGTCTCTCCTAGTTGGAAAATTTAAGTAAATTATAATTCAGGTAATTGTCTTGGAGTCATGGGGAAAAAAAAGTTTATTTAACCTTATTTTGTTTAAAATTATCCTATACTGTGTTATATTTCATTCTTTTTATATTTAAGAACCTAAAAGGAAAGTATTTTTCACTTTAGATATTCTGCACAGCCAGAGAAAGGCTAGCCACCCTAAATTAAGTAGTGGGTCTCCTGTGGCAGCTGCACACTCAAGCTACGACTGCATACAAATGAACACAAGGAGAAAATGAAATTTACTGGCATGAATTCTGATTTCTAGGAATTGCTTCCACGTTTGCTGAGCTGGCACCTGTCATGGGATAATATAGCTTAACCAAATCAGGATCAAAGGAGTGTAATTAATTTAGTGATTTATTAATGATACATAATTAGCCAGCAATCAGTGAAATACACATTTGGGATCGATATGACTAATGAAACTGATGAAATAGAATACTAAAGACTTCTAAAGCATTAACAATTTTACATATTCAAAATATTCTTTTGCAACTAATCCTTGCATTTCCAGGCACCCCCTTTCCCAAGTGGTGTGGCTTCCACACATGCACCTTTTTCTGGGACTGTGGGCACACACAGCTGCAGGACATGTGGGTGCTTCAACCTGCCATGTAGTCATGCTGCTTCCTGTCATCAGTGTCATAAGAGAAAAGAAAAGGTGATTCATGATGTTGACAATATTAAGAGAGTGGATTGGCAAAGCACCAGAACCATTCCCAGTTCTGCTCAGGATTTGGATGGATGGCTTTATAGAGATTGTAAGACCTTCTCTAGAATACTAAAGGCTCCAAGCCAAGCTCAGTCCTGCAACCTGGAAAGGTTATAAAGGCAAACATTACCTGTGATTCTGAGACTTCTGTTTTTAAACTCTTCATTTCACAAATCTGCTTAAATGAATAGCAGAGTAACTCTCCAGAAGGCTCTGGCCTGCAGGATCTCATGATTCTGGCATGGCTGTTGATATGGTTAACCTTCCTGGTTTTTTGGCAATTCTTCATCTCCACAGCAATTTTGTGACCTTGTTAGGAATCAAGAACATCTGTAAGTAGTTTCTGTAACTTAAATATGGCCCAAATGAATAGATAAACTGTAGACAAAAAAAGAATTTACTTTTATAGGTCAGAAAATTTTTTTTTTAAGCTAATTTAGGTTGCATGAAGTGCAATTCTTCTACTAATTAATCATTTTAAGTAGAAGTCCTTATAGACATTGTGAGTTAGACAGATTTTTTTAAATTTTTTAGTACCTAAAATCTCAAGAAAAAACATGAGAATGCCTAAAGTAGGGCTAGCAGTTCTGCACCTATAAAAAGTATATTGATTTTCTGTGCTGTGCTTGGTTATAACTAGCAGAGATATTTTAAATTTATTTCTACCCTTTCATCTGTGATCTCCTGTTGTTATTATAATAACGTATTAACATACATTTTCCTGCAATTACTACATTTAATTTTAAATATGCCTTCTGACATTTTCTGCCTTCAGTACAAAATAAGCCCACTTCAGCTATTTGATTTGCTGACGTGAAGTACACAAAATATATTGGATTTTCTTATCTGAACTTTTTCGTTTATTTGCACATCAAAGAAAACACCTAAAAATGTGACTAGAATAACCCTGTTTGCTGAAGTAGGCAACAAAAGCTTGAAAACATTTGATGGGAAGTGAAGAATTGCATATCAAATGTGTAATTTGAATATTTCTAATGCTGGTATTTCTGATATCCAGCTGCTTCAAAGTTATTAAATGTGCTTTCCTTCAAGGCCAAGATAACAAGAGACAAAATGTGAAGCAAATTAGAGTTTTCAGTAAGCAGGAGCACAGTCTTGGATACATTTAAACCAGAAAGAACTGAAAAGTTTCTTTGGGCCCCTCAGGTAAAATTATATGAACCCTGATGGGTTTAGGTAAGAGGGTGAGGCTTTGCCCAAGAAAGGTGATACAAAAGCCCTCGTATGGATTCAGCTCCTGATTCAAAATACTGGCAATCATGATGGTGCCTTGATGGCTGGAGACGCATAATTTGGTAAAATTTGATACAAAATTTGGTAGTACCAAGGGTTTGTATAACAATGGATGATCCCAGCAGTGACTCTTGAGGGACAGCACTCATGGTTTCTACTTGGACATGAAGCCATTGATTGTAACTCTGCATTTGCTCATCCTGCCAATTCCTCACACATCCATCAGTCCACCTATCAAACTCATATTTCTCAAATTTAGAGGTAAGAATGTTGCAGGGAACTACTGCCATTAGAGAACTCCAACTAGATGCCATCTGCACGTCTTCTTTTAGTGCTGTAGTCACTCCAACACAGAGGGTCACTGGGTAGGGAAATAGTTCGGATCTGTATTTGCATTTTTGACAGTATCTTGTTAATCATCAAGAATCACTGAGTAATCTGGGTTTATTATCACGAAGTTAAGCATAGTTCACTCTGTAAGTTTCTTGGCTAATTCATATTCATACATTAAATGGAATTTTAGAAATTTGTGAACTGTTAATATTTGATTGAAATAAACAAAGAAAAAACCATCAAACAGTTATAAGAGAGAATGAAAGCCATACTCTCACTTCTCTTTTGGTTTACTTCTTTGAGCTTGGAATCAAAGTGATAAATCTGCTCTGTGTGGAATACGGATGATTTGTGATTACAGGATTTCAGGACTTTACATTACAAAAAAAAAAAAAAAGGGAGGGTGCTGAGTACATACCCTGAAAACCACTGCTAATACAAAAATGTTCTTTTTATTACAAATGCTTCATGTTACAATATGTTAAAAAGAAAAAAGAAAATTTTCTGTTCTCTCATCTTCTGACAAAGATTTTGATGTTGAGGAATAAAGGATATAAAATATATTAAAAATGAGGAAGATTAAATGAAGCATCTTGAGTGTTACTCAGCAAATTAGATATTAAAAATTATCCCTCTTAAAGAAATTATGCAAAAGTATGAACAAAATAAAAGAAAAGGTGTCCTCAAAATTAGGTTTGATTAAACAAACCCACTTTAAGAAGGGGCCGTGTGATAAGCTCATCTTTCAGAACTTCTAAAATATTTGGCATCTTAAAAAGTGAGAGCAATGAACTTCTTAGAAAGAAAAGTTAAATTTTATTGTTGTTGTTATGACTTTGTGAGGATTGGTAGCTAGATTTTACAAGTCTAAGCCAGAGTTTACAATTTTAAGATAAAAACATCTATAAGAAATAAAAAACAACACCTCTTCAGGAAGACTTGGTTCACTGTCCTCCACTGAAAACAAGAAGAATTGCATGTCAAGACCCAAATACTCTTTACTGACCTATGTCCAGATACAGGTAAGAAAATGACACTTCCAGCAGAACCATCTGACTATAAATAGCTGGAAAATGATCTGCTTATCTTCCTGCTCCTTCAGCCACCTTCCTCACCATCTTCATTTCTATTGTGGTGTATACAGAAAAGCATTAGTGCTTGGGTAAAATATGTTGCTTTATTTGAAATGTGCCTAATTATGTTTTCTATAACCAAATCTTCCAAAAGATTGATTCTGGCAGCTGTGTGGTTAAGCTAGAACTGAAAAAAAAAAAAATCTGGATTTGCTTCCCCTTTTTTTTCACAGCTACAGGGATTTTTCCGTATTTTAACTTTTTATTTGTTGTTGTTTGTTTTAATTTCTAGGAAACTAATGAGGTGTAAATCTGGTGAGTTAGCCCCTGATTACTGTCTGGGGATAGAGAATGGGTGCGTTCAGTGTGCTACTGCTTTTGCTTAAGAACCATCTGAAAATGGTTTTCCTCAAGCTTGCTAATATGTGTTTGTATGAGTTCTCTCAGACTCAGGAAGGACCAGAATTAATTTCTTTTTATGGTTGTTTCAGAAGTCCAGCATAAATGTAAGAATGTATACAAATTGAAGTAATTTTAATTAAGCAGCTGTGTTGCAAGGGGATGAATGAATGGGCTTTAAGGCCAGCTACTCCAAGTGCAAACTGAGTTATTTGAAATAAAGTCTGAGGATCAAGACTTATTTGGGGGACTCCAAATGATGATTAAATAAATTCCTTTAATTATAAATAATTTTTGCAGTACATCTCTGCCCCAGTGTACTCCTGCTTTAACATTTGGAGTTACATAGGCAAACAGTGATCTCAAACCTTTGCAAACAACACATTTACTCCTGACTCATGTATTGCATTAATTGACCTTCATTGACATTACTGTCACACTGCAGTACTTTTCCTTTTTTAAAAAAGTTACCTCAAAACAAGGTTGAAGGGCCTGGAGGGCTTTTAACTGAACCTACTGTTTGGTTATGAAACGTGTGAAAGTAGAAATGCACTGATACATTTGGGAGATAGATACTCCTGAATCGGTGCCAGTGCAGACCTTTCAGCTTACCCAGCTGCTCTCTGAGTATGAAAATAGAAAGATACACATATTAATTGCTTTCACATGAGGGATAATAGCAGCATTAAGAACATGACAGATGTTTTTTCCTGAGTATCCAGAAAGGTATGGTTATGAGCAGCTTCAGTTTATCAGCTGGGGATTTTTATTGATAATCTGTGTTCTAAACAGTTTTAGAATTGTGACCCAAAAATGCTCGTTATTTTAATGTTGGTTTCACTTAGTAAGAATTTCAAAAACATTACCTTTATTTATTCCAATATTTTAGTAGGAAGTTCTCAAGAAGCTGAGATCTGGTGATTCATGACAGTATTCATCAGTGAGCACATAAACAACCCTGTGCAATTTGAAGACTAAAGAGATACCATAGCTATGATATAGGGAATATGCAGTTTGGAAAGCAGGAAAACAACAGAAGGGCTATAAACATAACTTTCTCATCAGCCAGAATTAGGAAAGTGTTGCAAAAACTCATGCAAATATTTATGCAGAAGCAATACAATTAGGTACCTACCTAATGAAGTCTGGAGTCAAGCTGTCCAAATAATAATACATGTACAGTCATCATCAGTGATTAATTATGAACATGTCTTCTTTCCTAAAAATGATAATGTGTCTTAGTATAGTGTTAGAGTAAAAAAATCTGTTTCCAGAAGAAGAAAATATTATTCTGAGGATTTTCCACCCATCACTCTATGACAAGGTCATATTGGAACTCTTGTTTTCCCCAGGTGGAAAAATTTATTTGGCGAACCAAATGGCATAAAGTTAAGTGAATTCTATTTTTAATAACAGGACTATGGATAGCTATTTACCATAGAGGCTCAGATTAGGTGTCAGGAATGCCAACCCTTGACTGTCCAAGGTGCAGATGGTGATGGGCAGTTCACTGTAGAGACAGCAAGGTCTATGAGGTGCTGTTTTCCTCCTAACAGAGGAAGAGTCACAAAGGATAAATTGCACCTGTAGTGAGGTGTGGCTCCTTTATTTACAGTCTGAAAATCAGTGGAAGAACCAAATTGTGCTTAAAGTAACAGCACTGGAGAAGAGAAACATCAATGCTATTACCTTGGGTTCTTCCAGCCCCTCTCAGAATATTTGGGCTGGGGCTGTGCAATGTTGCAAGCAGTTTTGATGATTGTGTTGTCCTTGAGTAAAGTGTTCCAAGGGGAAATTACAGCTACTGGAGGGGAATTGAATCAATCCCACTTACACCAAGTTATGCACTTTGTGCAATGATTTTATCTCTGAAATCACACAAGCTTGTTCTAACTAGCTTTAACCAGCTCTTCAGCAGCCCCCTCCTTGGTTAGCCTAAATGAATCCATTTAAGTGTCGAGATTTTACTTCAAAATAATTCAGATGTAATTAAATTAGATGTCTTTTAGTTATTTGTCAGACAGTTTTATCTGTATTCAAGGAAAAATATGAATATGAAATATCTACTTTTTAGTGAAGCATGACTGTCTATTCTGGTTTTGTATTTTGATTTTAATGCAGTGCTAAATAGAATCGGATACTTTAAAAAATGTTCCATATTTATCCCAGCTTCTAAAAATACTGGCATTTATATTCTTTTAAAAGGTTTTATGTGAGTAAAGACCTTATAATCCAGTATAACAACATTTATTTTATTTCTCTTTTTGAATTTCCACTCCGTATGTAGTGGCATTTCTCTTGAGGCTTTCATGTGCCCAGGAGGGTAGTCTGTCACCTGGCTTTGAGGACAGATTCTGTGAGAACAAGGGCATTGTAAAGGTTACTTTTATTCTGGTTACTCTTATACATCACTACAAAATGTACTACTTTGGTTGTTCAGAAGTACTGTAGGAAAGGGCTAAAGCAAAGTTATGAGGTAGGAGTATCTCTGAGGTACTTAAATTTCCACAAACAGCAAGATTTCTACAAAAAGGGTGTTAGTCTGTAGAGAATTTGAGAAAAGGAATTCAAATAAGGGGAATTTTAAATAAGAATTTTTAATAGTTCTAATTTAATTACTTTCATGTTTTAATAATGGATAATTTAGAGCAGAGTTTCAATTTCTTTGTCAGAGTATGTGACCTCTGAGGAAAGAATGTGTAGATTTTACAGAAATTTTTTTGTGTGATTTTGAGGCTCCTCAGTTGAGTTGAGCAACAGTTTTGTAAGGATGTTGGAAAGAAAATTGTGGAAGAAAATCAGGTAGACAGTAATGAGTCTGTTTAGTATAGTGTTACTGCTTATGCTATAGTTAGTAATTTAAGGAATGACCAGTCTTTATTTCTGTTAGTTATTACTGATGAGTGGAATAAGGAGTTTTTGCTGTGCGTGTAAGTGTTCCCTTAGGCTCAGTCACAATCCCAGTTTCATGTTGGGGAATGAACTTACAAATGAATAAAATTTGGGGCAGTGGTCCAAGTTCTATTCAATTTGGTAGGAGAGGGGCTCTTGTGCTTCTGTATTCTTCTGTCAGTCTTATATCTGCTGTTATATGAATATGTTTTATATCTCCATTCTCTTGTGCCAGGAAGGGTTAGCTTGGATATTAGGAAGAACTCCTTCACTGAAATGGTGTTTAAGCACTGGAACAGGCTGGCCAGATCCTGGAAGGGATCAAGAAATGGCTTCACATGGCCCTTAGTGCTATGGTTTAGTTGGTGTGGTGGTGTTGTTCAAAGGCTGGACTCAATGACCTTGGAGGTCTTTTCCAACATTTATGAATCTATAATTGAACCAAAAGTGAAAATTTACCTCTCTGACTACAATTGCTGCAGTCAGAGAAGTGCAGTTGCAGTATTCACTTCTGTGGCTCTTGAGTGTGACATCCTGTTTTTCCCTGCAGGGGCAGAAGATGATTTGATTACTGGTTTTCAGTGATTCATCATAATCAAAATTATTCAGTCTGGCTAATTAAAATAGTGATAATTGAAAATAAGGATTCAGAGAAAGATACAGTTTAGGTTTTACCTGGGATCTCTTAGAAAGGATGGGGAAAAAACATCCAAACTAATCTCTGTGCAGCTCTGTGGTCTGATAATTAGATGCTGGCTTAGAATTTTTACTTTGTCAATGTATCAGCATTCTGTGGTCATGCAGTGTTATCAAGATCACTTTGTCACAAAGAATAAACAGAAGAACTATTTCTGCCCCCCAAAATAATACAGGAAAACAGAATCATAATTAAAAGTAACAAAGTTTCACATCTTGTATTTATATGCAGAATTTCTCACTGTCAGCTAAGAGTATTTTTTCATTTTATATCAGCGATGAGTTTCTGCTCTAATTTGTGGTCACTTTTAATCAGTGGATAAAAAGGAAAACTTCCTCCTTATGGATATATAGAGTTAGGTACTTTTTTCCTCCTCCTCTTCAGCACCCTTCAAATCCTACAAGTAATATACCACCTAAGGCCAGAAAAATATCTCTTTTAGTGTAATATGGAATCATGAGTTACTATTATTGTGGTTTAGAAACATCATAACAGTAAAATCCTTTACAAATGCCATACACATACATAGCTATAACACTTGTATTTAGACTGCTCTTGCTGTTTTCTGGCAACTATCTTATCGGTGGGGAACAGAAGTCAGATATAAATAGCACTTTGCCCTTTTAGTTGCTGTTGCTAATGTACTTTGCTGTTCCATGAAGTATGTGGTAGCACTTTTATGGAGGCTTAAAATCAGATCTGGCATAAAAGAGCAAGTGCATCATGAACTCAGAAGTTCAGATTTGGTGCACAGGCTTCTTGGAAATGTTCAGACATCAAAAAAATGTGTCCAACTACAAAAATGGTTACTTTCCTGACATCTGAAGCCATGCAGACTTTATTTTCATGAGTTATGTACATGTAGCAAATGCAAGGCTCGTAGAATTATCAACCAAGCTCTAATTCCATCACTGTTCTTTATCATTGGGGAAAACAAGTATATTCTTGACACTGACTTCAGCAGGAGTCCTTTGTTTCTTCTGATAAGACAGGGTAACCTTATCCTTTTTTAGCTACCTTGAAACTTACATGAAACTGTGATTTCCTCTGCAACCAGCACCACAGATGAAGAATTTTTGGATTGTTTTGAGTTTGGGTTTGATTTTTATGGTCCTGATAAAACCCCTAAATCTCCCTGAAATTTACCAAACAGAAAATTGTCAAGTCAGCCTTAATCATGGCAAATCAATTAAATCTTTGTGGGTCAGACACTATATCCAACTGGACTTTGAAGACTCCTTTGCCATGGGGCCACTTAAGTGACATTGATTAAATTTACATTGTCAGCCATTTAATTATTTTCCAATGTTCCAATTCTGTGAAAATTGATATAGAATGATTTAGTCTTAGCAGTGAATTTAAGACTGTCTTCTTTTACGTAGAAGTCTGACATCTCAACTCTGGAATTAGCATGCAAAATTCTGGAAAGGAGGATTTCTGTCATTTCAGTAAAATAGATACATGTGTGTCTATATGTTTTTTTCAATTTGAAATTTATGGTGTTTAATAGAAACATTTAATTATAGTAGCTTTTTTGTAGTTGTTATCCCTTCCCCCCCCCCCCCCCCCAATTTATACTTCAAAAATCTTTACAGGAAATTTTAGACGTATGAAGGGGTTTGGATTTTTTGGTTCATGCATGTAGAGGCAGAATCAATAGTGTTCTCAGCCTGCTTACTCCTGATTCAATTGTCAAAGTCTCAGATTTGGCCGTTAAATTGAAGTGTTGCAATTATTTCAAAATGAAAAATAATACCTTTTGATTGATGATGGAGACCAAGTCTGCTTTTACTCTGGGAACTTATGGGACTGAAGTTGCAGATTGCATTACTGGCAAGGATCCAGTTCTCTTGAACGAACTTGATAGGACTTAATGGAATTAATAATCAGGGCATCTGACCCTGCCACTTTGAGTGGTGCAAGTGGCATCTTGGGGCCAGCTCAAAATGTGGAGACAAGCCTTGTACAAGCAGGGGAGTTGTCATAGCATCAAGCTCATCTACATAAGTTTGAGGAGAAAAGAGAGCATCTTTATATCCTTACATTGCAGCTTTCCTGGTGGTTAGTAACTCTGTATTTGTATATCTAAGGGTTACTTCACTTATACAAACCTTCTGGAGTTCTTCCAAACAAGCTTTTTAATCACATGCAATAGATGTTTATTTCTTTATTTGCTTTGAGGCACTTAACCATCTCACACTATAAACAGGAACAGATCTTTATAGAACTAGACAGAAGAAAATGCAAAAAAAAAGTAATAAATAATCAGTGAAGACCAAAACTTCTGATGCTGCACAAGAATTCAATGGTGGTAACCCACTGAACACTGATGGTCAAATGTATTCCATATCCATTTGGCGAATTTACCTTAAAGAAAAGGTCCTGCAATTGTGATCTGCCTGTAGCCATCTGCATCCCTGGCTCCGTATCAGAACTCCATCTGTTTTATTGTTAGTGCCAGCCAGTGCTTTAGTGTGTATATTATTGTTGAACTGAGGTATTTATCACTGGGTTTAGAAGAACATACTTGGATTTCATCATGAACTCTCTGTCTCTTGATTGCAGGGGTCTTTCTATTTTCTAGTCCTTGTTGATCAGACTTACAGGTTTCTCTTCTGTCTGTGAGATAATAAAATTCCATCACACTACTCCATTTTAGAGAATAGGCTCATGGTGTGTAGTTTATATAGGACATCAAGGAGACTAAGGATTAGATAAAGGTGAACATAACTGCATGCACCTACTGATAAGAAAATGTATAATTGTACTTAAAATTAGTTAAGAGAAATACCGTTTAGTTTAACTGAAGGCGAGATACAGCATTCATATCTCATTAAATTAATTGGAAAATGGAAATTGGTTTATTATTTAAATTAGTGGTGGGAGTTTTTTAGTGCTCCATTTTTAGTTTGTCATCAGTTAAAGACAGCTCAGTCTATTTATCACCACATTAATTCATCCTAATGAGGTTAACATAATGAGTAAGCCAGCATTTCATTATATTCCATTTATTTGAATGCCAAACTTGAGTACACCATATTTAATTGAAACAATAATTGGGGAAATGTCATAGGTTAGAAATGAGACTAGAAATGGAGCTTCCCTTGCATTGCACGTGCAGTTCTATATTTGCTCATAGAAGAAAAATAAAAGGATAAATAATTCAGATAAAATATATATAATTTCAGTCCTAAACACAATCAAAATAAACAAACACACAAACCCTCAAGCCCACCAGGTAGTGGTGTACCTCTCCTGAAGCAGAAAATTAAATGATATAGCTACTTTGAAAATGACTTGCTTTCAATCTTTTCAGGGAAAAAAAGAGGTTTATAATCCTGCAGAGGGAAGAATTGATGTTTGGGAATTGCTGGAGCAGCTCAGACCTCAAGATCCTACCCACAAATTTCCTTCCTTAGGACATTGTCTCTCTCAGTTGAAAAATTAAGATACACAGATATACTGTGATAAATGTATGCACTTCTATGCATGTAGTTTGGGATGAGGAATTTGTATTTACTTAAGGTCGCTTGCCTCCACGGCTGTCTTGCAGAAAATTCTACATGACCACAAGGGCATCTCTGCATAAAAATTATTGAGAAATTGAGATTTTATTCTTCAAAATTTTGGGTAAGTGCATAATATTTCAGAGTAATTCTGTGTCATTTAATGAATTGATAGGAAGATCTTTTGTGTCCTATGACAGCTGCAATGACTGCCACTAAATTTTTCGTATCACCTGTGCTTCAGAGTGACATCTGTGCTTGCCAATAATATATTTTCCCTATGATAAATAACAATGGTGAGCAAATACATATTCCTGATAGGTTCTTGTATCAGTAGGCTCTAAAGAAGCACAACAAAAATAAATAACAATAACTTGTCAAACACTAATTAATTTTCACACCACCATATGAAGAAGCTAATACTACAAGACTAATTTTTGCAAATTGGAAAGTGAGGAAACAAGACTTTTAAAACTGCACAAAAATGTGTCAGACCACACTGATAGCAGAGCCAGCAATAATGGCTATGGTCTGCCTCTTCAGAAATAAATAGTCATTAAAAACTGTAGTGGTTCTGCTTTTTAAAATGTGTCTGCTCAACACTCTCTGGAGATTATGAAATATTATATCACATAAGAAATTGAAAAAAATACATCCATTCCAAGAACACAGATTTTCTAATTGGTTACAATGTACTATTAATAAAAGAGCTTTTTTTATTTTTAAAATATTTAACAAGATGCAACAGTCTTTTAAAACTGTGGTAAATTAGTTCTTTGAATCACAAAACTAAAAAATGCTATGTAATCAGAGACGTGGTGTTAATTTTTTATTTGTTTATCAGTGTTCTTGATTTCTCCAGTATTGACAATAGTGACAGAAGGACAGTTTTCCAAAGTAAGGAAATGGTGCGCATCGAGAAGTGATAGCAGCAAAGGTACACATAGAAAGAATTGTGACACCAAATTAGACAGATACAGACATGAGCCTTCCAGCTTCCATTTTATTTCAGCTAATCTTTTTGTAGAAAACATTGATGAGAGCTGCTCTAAGTTGGTAGTCTTGCTCCAGATTTTTGGAAGGGAAATTTGTCAAGGTGGAGAGACAAAGCCCATAAGCATTTCTGTTTAGTGAGTAGCTGAGCTTTGAAACTGAGAGATCCTGAAATCCCATTCCCCATTTTAGAGGACATAATAAGGAGAGTTAGGTCATTTTGGGCTATCCTGTGGTCTTCATACATCACCAGTAGAGGAGCACAAATAAACTAAATAATTTCAGAGATTATTTTTATTACATTTTGTTTAGTATACCCTCTTTTCCTTTGATAAGGTAAGGCTAAGTTAAATGCCTCCAAGATGGAAGTAATTAAGAAGGATCTATTTGCTATCTTTTCCTTGTCATGTGTTGTCACACTTGTCTAGAAATTCTTTTATAAAAGCCTGTAGCCAGTGTGAAGTCCAGTCTTCAGCCTGGTAATCAATTCAAAGATATTGTCCTCCATTTGCTCTCTGGAATATGTTGTGCACATCCTATTGATGACAAGAACATGCTGGGTCATTTTCAAGTAGTGGGTCAGGACTATCCTTTCTTCAGAACAGTTTTTTTACTAAATCTAGAATCCAGGCAATTTTTAGGAGGAAAGAATCCCATCCTGCTGTAGGAGTAATTATTGCTACTTGTATTACAGTTGCTGTTTACATATAACAGATATAAGCTGGAGGTATTTTGACTTACCCCACTAGAGTATAACAAGTGTTTTGTGGTAACTGTTAACTGAATAATTAATGTAATTTTTTTTTTTTGGCTGTCATTTAGCCTGTGTTTTACATTCTAGGTTTTATTAAAACAGACGGTGTATGAATAAAGTGTGAAGTTCTGCACTATTTGGTTACCTCAATTTGTCTCCATTCCCTTGTTTAGCAGAGTAGAAGACTAAATAAGAAGTGTGAAGATATAAAAAAACTTAGTGAAATCTCTGATGCCTTTTATACTGTTATATACTGTGGAACTTCTGTGGGCTGTGATTTGTGATAAAATGTGATGCTTTAATATGAAATCCATAAAAGCTCATTTACTTAAAGGTTTCAGAAGGGATGTAGAAGGATGTCAGCTAGTGGAAGAATAATTCTTGAGAGAACATGAACTTAGAGATATAAGTAAGTATCTTGAGACCTTTAAGGTGATTAGTACAGGAAAGTACCAGCTCCATCACCACAAAAACCTACCGTTATCAAAAGAGATTAATTTGTCAGCAGTTCCTCTTAGCACTCAGGGCCTTTGCCAGGGTTTGTAGCACACATTGGCACATGTGCACCTTGTCAGCTTTCCTTTGAGACAGATTTAAAAGCAGATCTTACCACAGTGGTGGGAGAGTCCTGAAGGCTCTGTGTCCCTAAAGGATGACTGCTGATGTTTGTTCTTTCCATCATAATTGGTCATCCTCATGTTTTATATATAAGGGTAAAGGCATGCCATTGGGTATTATTAACCTTTCTAAAAGTCAGCCTTCTACGTTTAGCTCTGGGAAACATTGAAACTTTCTTACTTGAAGTGTTTAAATACCCTTCAGTGAGATGTTTTACAGTCAACTTCTGCCTCTGCAGTTCCATAAAATTTACCTTGTATTTGCAAGACAGCATGGAAATAATTTTCCTTTAAAGCTACATTTATTAGTTCATACTCTGAAATGTGAATACTGTAAACTTAAATGCACACTTACATCTACGATTAGATGTAACTCTTTTCCTAAATGTCTTATTCTAAATATTAATATTTAATTTATGGAAACCACATGGGATTCTTCTTCTGTGAATCTGGTAATCTATCATCTGCAGAACAGACCGGATTAATTTGTCATTATTTTTTTAAGCCTGTACATTCCATTAGTAGCAGTTTGTCACTTTCGTTTTCATTGCATTTTTGATACACAAACAGCTTATATTTAAATTGAAATTGAAAGTTAATAATTAATTAGATGTGGAAGACTAGTGGAAGAGCTTTTGCTTCAAACTGTAACAAAATTCATTAAATACCATAGAAATTTTGAAACACTGTATTAACATTTTTTTATTATCCCAATTTTCTCAGTTATCACTATGGTAAACAGGAGATACAATTCCTACAATAATGATTATTTCACTGGTTTTTTTAGTCTCAATGTGTTCGTGTGTTCCAACATCTGCAAAAGGCCAGACTTCCTTCTGTGATTATGGAGACTTTCACTAAACATAGAGGCCGATGAGACATTATTTTTGAGGGTTGAGGCAAAGAAAACATGAAGTACCTATTCCTTAATCTGCCTCCAACTAAATAATTCGCCCCACATGGCAATGGGCCCACACTTTGTTTGCTCTGAATTTCAATACTTCTGAAGCAGCAGATGCATTTTTTGTGGCCCTTAAAATGCATTTTAGGTCTCAGATTCAGAAGAGTATTAATTTTGCTAACAGGTTCACTAAATGTCTGAGTTACTTTCCTGAACTCCATCTGCATAATAGCATTCTTTTTTGTGCTATGTGTCTGTCATTAATTTCCTGCTCAAGCCTCATTGGTCTTCTAAATTGTTTCCTTGTTTCCTCCAGCAGGAGGATGAGCTGTTCCTTGTGCTTGGAGTTCTTCAAAGGTTAGACAGCTTTCTTGAGATCTTTTGCTTTTTGAAGCTGCATGGATCCCATTTCCCCACTCTCTCAGTAAAGTGGTGTCTGCTCTCTTGAAGTCAAGGTTTTGTGCTCTGCCTTCCACTGTGGGTTGCTAAGGTACTACCAAGATTGCCACAGATTGCCACATCCCCTGCTAGTTTCTTGTTTAGTGAGTAACAGATCCAGGTTCGTGTCATCTTTGGCTTTTCCATCCAGCCCCTGTAGCGCTGGGATGTGACAGTTATTCCCTGACATCCTCCTTCCTGATTTCTTGTGTCCTGTCATGTTGCATTCCTAGCAAATATCAGGGAAGTCAAAGCTTCTCATGTGAACAAGGGTCTGTGACACAGAGATTTCAAGTTCTTTACAGGTTTTTCCTGCTACCTCACCTTGATCAGGGTATCTGTGATGGCCTTTCCCCAGGATGTCACCCTTTAAAGCCTCTAACCTGATCCTAACCCCTGAGCTCTCAACAAGATTGTCTCCCATCCTATTGAAAAGCTCCCTGAATCTGTACTGCTCCTGTGCACAGAGGGCAACTCCCTTCCCATGTCTCCATAGCCTTTCTCTCCTGCAGAGCTGGTGTGTCCATGACAGCTTTCTAGTCATGCAAACTCTCCCAACACATCTCAGTCGGAGATTTGAAAACAGAATAGTTGCTTTGATTTGCTGAAAATGTATATTACATATCTACTAATGATCTTTTGTGGTGTATAAATTTTATTATTTCAGACATAAAGCCCATTAAAAAAATCATAAGAGGCTGAATATCAGCCAGGAATGTGTGCTGAACTCCCCACCTGCAGGGCTGCACCCAGCTTTGGGCTCCAGCACTGCAAGGACAATGAGCTGCTGGAGCCAGCCCAGAGGAGGCACCAAGGGGAGCAGAAGGCTGGAGCACCTCTTTCCTCTGAGGAAAGGCTGAGACAATTGGGATTGTTCAGCCTGGAAAAGGAAAAGCTTTGGGGTGATCTGATTGCAGCCTTACAGTATGTAAAGGGACCCCTCAGGAAACATGGAGAAAGAATACAATGGCCAGGAGTGACAGGATGTGGGGGAATGGCTTCAAATTGACAGGAGATAAAAGAGCTTAGATTAACGATTAGGAAAAAGTTCTCTCCTGTGAGGCACTGGCACAGGTTTCCCAGAGAAGCTGCAGCTACCCATCCCTGGAAATGTTCAAGGTCCGGTTGGATGGGGCTCTGAGCAACCTGATCCAGTGCAAGGCGTCCCTGCCCATGGCAGGGGAGTTGGAAGAAGTTGATCTTTAAGGTCCATTCAAACCAAGACCTCGATTCTGTGGTTAGAAGAAGATAGTAGAATAGTTATTCATGTTGTATGGAGAATATATTCCCTTAACTGAAAGTATTTTTAATGACTAATAATGTTTGAACTTCTCTTTAGAACCTTTACAGCCTGCAGTTGTCCCTTGCTGTTTTTCCTTGCTTCACCTGTTGCTGTTATCATGACACTTGATTAGTGGTAGCTGCAGTAGGACTGTTGTTGTTGAGATGCCACTGGCTCCAGGCAGTGTAATTGCCAGGGTCCTAGGAAATCTATGACTCTGTCTGTGGAGAAAAGTTACTGTGTACTCTGAACAGGTGCTCTTTATTTTCAGAATAGTATCTGTTTGGTCATTCTCCACAGTGACTCAATTGTATTAAGCTGCTAAGCACACAGCAGCTTTTTGTTGTGCAACATTTGAGGTCCAACTAAAACGGTTGAGGAGGGTAATTCCTCTAAAACATTTCAAACCAGAAACAGAGAATTGAATTTTAACAGAGTCTTGGTTTAGTTATTTATACAACGAAACATATAACTACATATGCAGGTCTGATTTAAATATGCAAGTAGTTTTTTTCCTTATGCTACAATTACTTGGATTGAAGTTGAACATATGTTAATATAACTGTTAGTAGAAGAAGAGCTATTTCTTCAAAAGAATCACAAAATTTTTTGTAAATATCTTGCCCCAGGAATCCTTGGCTTAATGGTCTGTTTTTACTTGGATATAGCAAATAAACTGAATGTGACTGTACATAGATCTCTGTTTAGTAAAACATGGTAATTTAAGAGTGAATTATTAGACTGAAATTTTCTGTGCTTCATACTGTGTTTTTTCTTACAAAATCGTAAGTTGAGAACAGATGTGATTTTTATAACTGAGGAGGGCGGATCAAGGCTGTGGTGAGAATTTAAAATTCTGGGAAGCAAAGTTGAATTATCTGTGTTTAATATTTTCTGATCATCTAACAAAATAAACATGAAATGGAGAATAAGAAGTCAATTCATTGTGAACAGACCTTGCTGATTAGTCTTTGTTATATAAATAAGGATATGGAATGCAAATCATGAGTATTACTGAAATTATCCTTAAAGATTACAGTAAAACTTGGAGATACTTATTTGTTCAAGACTTTATATATTTTTCTTGTTTGTTCAATAACAGAAGCCAAACATGTAGTTAGAGATAATACTGGATATTTAGTATCTTTGTTATTCTTTGCCTACTGCCAGGTTTACTCTGAGGGCTGACTACCAATTTGAAGTCTCATTGGGCTGGGATAACATAGAAGGGATTTCCCACATTACTTCCAGTTGTAGCTGCCATGACACACAGCCCCTTTCACTGACCCATGAAGCTCCAAATCCTGCACTGAAAAGAAAACAAGCAGCTTTCTCTGCTTTGTCTTCCTTGTCTGTTGATACGTCTTTTCTTAAGGCTTATGTCTCAGGAGTGAAAATTCTAAAAAATGCTGGGAATTCCTTCTTTGAGACAGAATTATACATAGATAATTATATATAGATAATTATATGCAGATAACACCAGGTTGTGCTGAAAGAATCCCAGAAAAGACCTCCAAGATCATTGACTCCACGCTGTGACTGATCCTCTTGTCTCTCAGACCAGAGCACTGAGTGCCATGTCCAGTCATTTCTTGAACACCTCCAGAGGTGGGGCCTCCATGGCTTCCCTGGACAGCCTGTTCCAATGCTTGACAGTCAGGAAGTCATCCTTCCTGATTTCCAACCTGAATGTTCCCTAGTGCAGCCTTAGGACCTCTGGTCCTGTTGCCTGGGAGAGGAGACCAACCATCACTTGGCTACAGCCTCCCTTCAGGCAGCTGTAGATTGTGATAAGGTTCCCTTGAGCCTCCTTTGCTCCAGACGTGCTACTGAGTGAGCACATAAAGCTTCTCAGGCCTATGCCTTATAGTTCTGGCCTAAAATGATCATACATGTGTGCTCATTTCTCCATATATCTCTGTCAGTGCACTTGTGACACCTCAGTCTTTGACAGACTTGTGCTTTGAGGTGTGTCCTCACCAGGACAGCTATGAGATGCATGTAAGATCTGCGAAACTGAAGTTTAGTTAGACTTGCAAGTCACTTCATTTCTCCTTAATATTGGAATAGGGTATCAGTGTGCTATCAAAGACTAGAAGATTAAATATGTAGGACATTTCCCTGGGATACCAGTGATGTTATTATCATTCCTGTTGCACCCAGGTCCTTTTAGGCTTCCCTTGGCATCAGTTTGTTGTGATTTTAAAAAATTCTTTTGAATCCTATATGTTTTTGCATTACCTGATTCTTCTTTTGAAATCCCATTAGAAAAATTTTACCACAAGTAAACCTGCGACTGCAGCTGCATCTCAAGGATAATGGATTAGTCAACCTTCATTTGGCTAAAGTTTAGTCTGTATATGTCTGTGCTATATTCAAGTCAGAATCAATTACACAGTAAAAGTCAGCAGATCTTTTGAAGGAATAAGGTACAAACCACTTGAAAGAAAGAGAATTGTTTATAGGTAACCAAATTAATTTTCTCTCAGTCAGCTTCTCCCAGTCAGCTTGGAGAGATGCTAGTAAATCTAGTAGCATTTTCAGTGCTTGGGGTCCAGCCAATGTTAACTATTGTCCAAACCAAGGGAGGTTTCATCCTTGCAGAAAATGGTTTCAAGAGACAGGGCAAAAGCTTTGTGGGAAGAGAAAAAATCTTCTCTGCCAGAGAAAAATATTTCAGCTTTTTTTCTGAGAAAAAGCAGAATAAGGACCTCTGAATATTTACTGTCCCATGGCAATTTTCCCCTATGAAAATTTCAATCTTCTAACAAGCTATATTATCACAGGAATCTGTGCTTACTGAGAACCAGACCTTTAAATATCAATTTAGCAAAACAAAAGTTGTTGAGGGAGGTTCAGGTATGAAGGTGAAAATATGGTGCCTTTAGAGCCCTTAATTTGGGTTCCCAAACTAATGGAGAATCCAAATGTTTCCTTTCATAAGAAAAAAAAGAATCTCAAATGGGTTTTTTTCATATATAGAAAAATAAATATTTGCTTTACCAAGAAGAAAACACATTCTCTGATTTATGCTGAGTGACAGCAGCCCTCAAGGAAAGAGATGATTAATTACAAGGTTGCTTGATGCAAGCTTACAAGAACAACTGTTATAACTTGGGTCAAGTTTTGAAGTTAGGGCATGTTTTCAGGCAAACAGCTCATTTTTTTTTGAGGCATACATTCAGCATAGAACTAATTTGGAAGACATAAAAGGGGGTAGAAAAGATGAGAAAGGGAGAAGGAAATATATGTCCCAGAGACCTCCAGTGGGAGGCAAAATGAAATAAAGATTATTTGAATGTTTTTTTGCTCTCTAGTAATCTTACAATTGCTTAAAGGGTGGATGTTTTATTAGGAACAGATGTTTACAAGGGAATTTTAATATTAAATTAGCTTTCAGTGGTATACATACAGATTTTTATATCTGACTGCTGCTTCTTTTTCTCATTTGTTACATTCAGAGAAGGACACGTGAGCTATAAGAATCAAAACCTATTTGGCTACATGAAAATTATATATGGATATAAACATATATGAGACTTAAAGGTAAATTAGTGCTAAAGAGTAAATGTAGAAAATAACAAGTGTTTAAATATACGTCACTTTCCTTTTGGCCAAAATCAGGATTTTCAGAAAAAGAAAAGTTATTCTAACATCCTCTGTCCAGTTAAACTCTGAATGAAGATATCAGGAATCTGTCTTGAAAAAAAAAACCAAAAACAAAAAATGAAAAAACCTCAACAAAACAAACAAATAAACAAAAACCCCCAA
>WBND01000733.1:37988-68799 GCA_013398595.1 Tychaedon coryphoeus | reverse complement strand
GTTGAACAAGACAGCAGCTAAGCAGTCTCTTGTTCATGCTGCCACTGTCCAAAAATTTCCAGCAGGATGAAGAAAGAAATCTTTGATTTGGGGTCTGTCTGTTGTGATGGTGATTTGAGAGGGGAGAGATGATATTATGTGTTGAATTGTTGGGTGCAGAAGGCAGCTCAGGTTGGGTCAGTCTGCATTTAGCTGGTTCCTTACAAGGCTTGTCTTTTTGCTGGTTTTACTTTTACTGGTTTTACTTTTACTGGCTCTTGATGTGGTGCTTTCCAATGGAGTACAACTATGATGGAAACTCAAATCAGGCCTTATTTTTCCTCTAGGGTGCCTAACCTTACACTTGTGTCCAATCTATATCCTGAAGATCTTTGCCTTTTCCCGAAGAAGGTGTAACCCACACTTTCTGATTGGATTCCCTTTACATGCCATGGGAGCTGTAGCTCCTTCCACAGTGTGCAGGGTTTTCATTTGGGCAAGAAGAACCTCTAATGTTTGTTAGACATGTGACTTCTGGCTAATGTGCATCACAGTGCTTGAATGTCTCAGCACTCACTGCTTTCAGTACAATTTTTAATACATTGCCTTGTTCTGTCTTCCTGGTGGCTGGTACATGTCAGGGAATGTGATATTCCCAGTCAAGGAATGTGCTTCTTGGCCTGGATGCCTACAAAGTAGTTTCATAGTTGGCTCATATTGTCTAATGTCCTTTTTGTGGTGAACTGTCATCATAAAACTTGTTTTTCAAAATTCAAGGTATTTTGGGTGGCAATACTGGTTACAGCAAATTTCTGAACATCCAACAGCCATCTCCAGCACAGAAAGCCTGTGATGCTTACTTTGGCAAGTCCATGCAACTGTGATCCACATAGTGTCAGCTGTGTGATGTGTAGAGGGATCCTTCATCTGATCATTCAGGACAGTATGGATATTTGTGGTGCCAAGAAGAGCTGTGCTTCTGTAATAACTACTTCTGAGGCAGCCTGAACCACTTTGTGTTCTACCAGTATGTATTTTTCAAAGTTAGGGTGCAGCGGGATTCAGATGCTCTGTGTCCTGGCTCCAAAACTCCAGAGGCTGACCTTGGGTCTGTCCAGGTGCTTTCTGGTACCTGCTTACATTCTTGCCCTGTCAAGCTGATTTAGGGCTGCTACACAATTAGTTTCATGTTTGACCTCTTTAAAGGTTTGTTGCTGCTCAGGGAACTGATTGAAATACTTCCTGTGTTACTCAATGGAGAGGACTTTCAGTCTGACTGTAACCAAAGGTTTGCACTGTCTAGAAACTCAGCATGCCTGTGTTTTCTTTCCGTTGGAATATGGCTGCTGCTGTATAATTCACATGCCTTAAGATGTGGCAATATCTATATGAAATTTTATTTCCTAAAACTAAGTCCCTTGACTTGTTTTGTTCTGGGGCAAAATCAGCTTTAAGGGAAAATATTAATCACAGAATCACAGAATGGCCTGGATTGGAAGGGACCTCAAAGATTATCTAGTTCCAACACTTCTGCTGTGGACAGACACCTTGCACAGGACCAGGTTGCTCAGAGCTCTTCCAGGAATGTGTCAGCCACAGCTTCTTTGGAAAATCTTCTTTGGAAAACACTTGCCTTACCATCCTCACAGGAAATAATTTCCTCCTAACATCTAGTCTAAGCCAACTTGCTCTCAGTTTGTAGCCATTGCTCCTTGTCCTGTCACTCCAGACCCTTGTAAATAGTCTCTCTCCATCTCTCCTGTGGGTTCCCTTCAGGTACTGGAAAGCCACAATTAGGTCACCCCAGAGCCTTCTCTTCTCCAGGCTGAACAATCCCAATTCTCCCAGCATTTTCTCATAGCAGCGCTGCTCCATCCCTGTGATCACCTTGGTGGTCTCCTCTGGACTGGTTCCAAGAAGTCCATGTCCTTCCTGTGCTGGGTTCCTAGACCTGGATTCAGCACTGCACATGTGGTCCAAATAATGCTTTCTCAAATGCTTCTTTCACTGTGTTGTTCCACATTATTTTGTCATCAATGCTGGGCAGCTTCATCCTGTCTGCAGTCTGTATCAATGCACGGCAAATGGTAAGGCTCTACTGTAGGAAGGAGCAAAAAATTGCTGGGAAGCACAGAAGAGCTTAGATTGCACAGCAAAGGCATCCTGTCTTCTCTTCAAAGCCTGTGAACCTTGAGAACACTAACAAACTGTCAGGCTGACAGATTTATTACAGTCCTATAACTGGGTTGCTTGTAAAGGACTGAGCAGAGATCCCCACAATAAGTGTATAAGCACTGTCTTAACGCTGCAATAAACAGATTCATTTTGCTCTCAGCTTGTAAGTCTCATTTTCATATGCTGCACTTTGCTTCCATTTGTGGGACAGACAATTCCAGGTAATGGACTACTCTCTGCATGGAAGCAAACTGTGACCCCTTGTTTTCTGTTAGGATCACTTCACCAGCTGGGACCCCCTGTGACTCCAGAAATCCAGCTGTGTTCTTCCTCCATGGGCCCTGATGGCATTAAGTTGCACTGTGCACCAGTGTCCATCAAAGTTTTATTCTCCCATGGGCCTGATGTGCCAGGAAATCTGTTCCATACAATCCAGTATGATTAGCTGTCCCTTTCCTCTGCCTGGCTGGAGACAGAGCCCTTCTGTCACTGTCAGAGCATTCATCACCTCATTCCTGTAACTGCAAACCTGTAGTTCCTTCTTCAGGGTCAGAAATGGAAATGTCACCAGAGCTTCTACTGCATCTGGTGGAGGAACCCTCCTGAATGTATGTTTTTTGGACACTGTTATTCCTCTCAGTTCATTTACCTTCAACCTTGAAGCCTGTTTAGGTGCAACACCCCTCTTCCTTGCGCCCTCCCTGCAGAACCTCACAATGGCACCCACACATCCCTTTCCTTTTCTCTGACTACATTTCTGATTGCTGAGGCAGCAGCCTGTGTAGGGGACAGGGTGACCTGCTCATTTTGGAATGGCTGGACCTGCCAGAACACTTCCCCATAATCCAGGTGCAAGCTCCTGAGATTATGGAGGAAGAGGGGTTCTCTAATTTATGATGGCTAGCCAGCATATGCCCACTTGTTGCCTCAATGTCTACCCAGTCTGTTCAGGGTGCTGGTACTGTCACCAGCTCCACTGAGAAGACCAGGGCTGCTGCCACTGTGAAAACTTTGAGTCTGCATTAGCCAATTGTGTAGTACAACAGGAGAGAACTTTTAACAAACCTCTTTGCGTTAAAGACCCAAAATTTGCATATTTATGTATTTATGCATGTTTCAAAGGATTTAGCTTAGTCTGGCTCTGCTCTGGTCCTGTAAACATCAGCCTGAGATTTAGGTCATTCTGAAGCACAATGTCAGTTTACCCTAATTCAAAAGGGATGCAATTCTGTCCTCTGAGACTATTCTGCAATGCAAACCAAGGCCATGGGAGAGGTGATAAAAGATGTTTGGTTCAAAAGTGTGTTCCCAATCTAACACAAAACATTAATGCACTTAGTTAACCATGCAAACATACTCTACTGTAACTTGCAAGAGCTCTGCTGAAAATGAGATGAACTGAATGGCACCATGCATAACTTGCTATTTTCCATATATTCCAACAGTAGATGTTTCTAATTCTGAGCATGCTGTGCTCCTTTAACTCCTGTGTAGTATAATTGCTGTAAGCAGGTGTAATCCAGCTTCACAAGATGCTTTATTAAGCAACTCACAGGTTGTCTTTATGCACATGAGAGTAAAATGAGATAAAAGAATGGAAAATTATATCCTTTTAAAATTGGGAGTGTTTTGGGAAGATTTTTCTTTTCCCCCAAAGTTCTTGCTCCTAATTTTTAAATACATGAACTTTAATAGATTTTCAAGAAGAAAAATTTAGAATGAGCAAACTGATGGTGAAACGATGTAGCAAACAACATAACCTGTAAAGAGAAAGCAATGTCAAATGTTTGTGTGAACCAATGCAAGGCTTCCATGGAATAATCCTTCTTTAGAACCACACACATGCTTTCCTTCTCATAAGAGACTGAAGTGCTACCTGGAATAAATTTTATAATTTTTAACCTGAGACTTTTTGAGTCTGTGTGAGAAATTCAGACTTCCTCTTCAGCTGGGAATTCTGAGTCAAAGCTGATGAGATATAACTGCTGTTCCAACAGCTTGTTAAGCAGTCTGACTCTTTCATTAAGCATAGCTGGTGTTGAACCTTGAATTTTTTTTAACATAGTCAGTAACAAGAACAATCTTCCACTCAGTAGTATTGTGAAAATATACAGATCTGAGTGAATATCTTTCAAGGGAAAGGTAGAGTACCGTATTACTGATAGCAAAGCAAAGAAAACCTACTGGAGTAAAATTTTAGAAACAAACAACAGTGGTTGTGGCAAAATATATCCACATACCTAAAAGTTTCTTAATTCATTTTACGTGTATTTGTCAGCAGAACAGTTCTTTACCCCATATTTTAATTTCAGATTCTGTACATGGCAAAGAGCTGGATGTAAATACATTTGCATTAAGTTCGCCTTTACTGTCATTTGAAAGAAAATTACTTTGGGAGATATAAACCAGATAGCAGAGTAATTGTTTCACTCTTGTAATTGAAATCTCTGAAAATGCTCTTTCATTTTCTTTCTGTCAGATTGTAGAAATCTTTCCACATTAATTTGGATAGTGTTACCAAGATGCGTATGCTTATCCTTTTGTCTTTGGGAAAATCTGAAATTGCTTCCCGTGGGAGTTATTGAGGCCTGTAATTAGTGTTGTGTTGGTTCTGTGTTCTTAATGACATAATTTGTAATTACTGTTTGTGAAATATAAAAAAAAATAACCTAGTGAATTGTAGTATAATGATTTTTTATGACTGAATGTGTATTTTTAAGCTCTAATGAATATTTCATTGACCTTTGTCCTCATGCTTAGCTTTTAATAGATCACTTCTTATGTTAGTGCAGGGAGGCAGAACTCTCCAACAAAAACTCTTCTTTTTTGTTTGGCTATTGTTTGGCCTGAAACAGGTCATGTACTTTACAAGATGTGCTAGGAGATACAGAGGTGTCTCCTATGCATTTTAACAGGCATTAGGCAGAATCTTGGAACTGCAGTATCTTGTATTGCAGGACTTTATCATAGCACAGAATGAAGATTTTCCTCTGCAACAGTATGTTCTGTCATTCGGTTAATGGGAGTAAGTCTTATGTTCTGAACATTTTATATTTTTTTTTGTACTCTGTTTTTGGGGAAGAATACTCTTGTGTGCTTGCACTCTTTTTTAGCTCCTAAATAATTTGTTTGAGGTATGGAAGTATGGCTACTAATGTCTTTGCTGTTATAGTTTGCGATGAATGTTCTTTAAATAATAAATATATCTGGTTTTGTCTTACTGTCTGGAGTAGAATCTTTAAAACATGCTAGAAAAATAATGTAAATGCTACCCTTAGAAGACTTTGGAGAAAAATAGGAATGTAACACAGCTTAGAAATACGGTTCAAAACATAGTAGCTATGTAATGCTGTAAGAATATTCCCTGCAGATAACACCTTACAGGCAACCAGAGCAGATACACAGTATTCTGGTTTATCATTTGTATTAAAATGTGTGTTTTTATCTATTTTCAGGTTAAGTGTATTTGAGTGTACATTGAGTGGAAACAGTGTGTTTCAGTCTAGAACTTGGGCAGAAAAAATAAAATTATTTAAGAAATGTCATGCTAACAGTGTAGAGTATTTGTTGATTGGTAAAGAGGAGAGGGGTTTGTTAACAAACAGCAAAAAAAAAGAAAAAAAATAATCTGCCCATAGCCATAAGCACATAAGAGATGAAAAATCAGGATATTTTTTGATGTCCAGTTTATTTCTAAAAAGGGTAGATGTAAATACTTTTACAGCTATTGAACTGTTTCCATTTAGACTTCTCAGGGTTTTACAGGCATTGTCCGTCTTACTTTTATTTAGTACTCAAACCATGGGCAAAGAAATATTTAGTTGTGCTTTGAGGTCTCTGAGCATGTCCTGTGGCATAGATGCACACCTGTAACTCAACCTGGCCCTTTAAAATTCTGTAGCTGTGCACAGTTAAGGGGTGTGAACAGGTTTATAAAATTTCAGTCTTATAATACAGCAACCTGGAAAGTAAGAGCAGTATGGGAAGCAAGGTGATCTAAAGAAAAGTTCAGCTTAAATAGAATAATTCTGGTAGCTTGATCATTGAAAACATATGGAAGTAGTCTCTGATGTCTTATAAATTCAAAATGCATAACTAATTTAACATATAACAATACAATGCTCTCAGGAAAAGGTTCAGTTACTTTTTTTAAAAAAAGTATTACTTTAGGAGTTGTTTTGTAAAAAATGAATGTTATCTGTGAAGCAAAGAGAGAGGGAATAACCTGAATATAGTTTTTCATGCTAATTAGTTCTGCACTGTCTTTTCAGAAATTACACATGATTATTTCTTGCTTTTATTTTCTAGGCTAATTGCTTAAATTTGGTACATTTAATTTGAATGATTCTGCACCACCACAATACAATATTAGTCATTCTCCTTGCACAAATATGATGCTGTTTTGAGAGAAAAGTGTATTTTATGTCTCTTGCCATTTTTTTTCTCATCAATTAAAATAAATTATTTTGGTAATATCAGTAATAATTTCAAGCCTTTTTGTATGAGACAACACTCTTGATGGTTTTGTAATTTAAGACAGATACATCTAAATTTTTATGCCTTTCTATATTTCACTCTGGAAAAGGAAAATGCTTTTTTTGTTTGTTTTTTGTGTTATGGAACTATATAGTTAAAAGTTACATGAGCAACATGAGTTTCAGGGAAGTTCACTGTTCAGTTAAGATCCCAAATAAATGTCTTTTACTTATAAAAACAAATATCTTCATGGCAGGGAAGTAGTGCCATCATATTCTCCAGTCTAGTACAGTCAGCATTCTCACAGAAAAAAATGTAATCACTCAAATTTTTGGGACCAGGGAATTCTATCTTTTATATTGCTATTTTTCAATCTGTGTGGCCTTCTACTAGAGTGGGAAAAGAAATCTAACCAGTACATTAAGTTCTTATGTTTAATAATCATAATTGAATTTTTGCTAGATTTTCCTCTTCAAGGAATATCTTCAACTCTTGCATTCACACTGTACTCCTGTCCATCTGATCATGTTGATGCTTTTTCAGTTTCCATAATATTAAATATATCTACTGAGTGATATGGTAGTTTTACAAATAAAACCCAAATTCACGTAATCCCAGAATGGGTAAGTTGGAAGGAACCACAGTGGTCATCTGATCCCATCTCCCTGTTGAAGCAGGATCATCCCAGAGCACATGGCTCAGGATTGCATCCAGATGGTTCTGGAATATCTGCAGGGAGGGAGACTCCACACCCTCTCTGGTTGTTCTGCTCCAGTTCTTGGTCACTGCACAGGAAAGTTCTTCCTCATGTTGAGGTGCGTCAGTTCCTGCCTGTCGCCTCTTGTCCCATTGCTGACAGCACTGAGCAGAGCCTGGTCCATGCTCTGACCTCTCCCTGCAGACACTGACAGACACTGATGGTTCCCTCTCGCTCATCTCCTCTTGAGGCTGAACAGCCCCAGCTCCTTCAGCCTTTCCTCACAAGAGAGATGCCCCATTCCCTTCCTCATCTCTGTAACCTCCACTGGACCCACTCCAGGAGCTCCATGCCTCTCTTGTCCTGAGGAGCCCAAAACTGGACACAGCACTCCAGATGTGCCTCCCCAGGGCTGAGCAGAGGGACTGGATCACTCCCTGACCTGCTGACAATGCTGTTCCTGATGCACCCCAGAATACTACTAAAGATACATAAATAGTTCCTATTGCTTATTGTTGCACATAAAGATATTATATAAAAAGTATTTCTGATAGTTGATTTCCTCTAAGGAAAAAAAAGAGGTTTTTCAACTCAATAATTTTTCATTGGCACTTACCTCTCTCGATTCTGGAATAAACTCACATGTGATAAAAGTGCAATTTTAGCTTCAATGGACCAATTTAGAAAGATTTTTTAGAGCTCTGAAGTTTGTCTTGAAAAGATGTGAAGTCTTGAGAGAAAAGAGTGATAAATTTTAGAAAACAGGGTAAACATATCTTTGATTTTCTAATAAAATGTTTCTTAGTCCCACTAGATCTCTCATTTGTCAGTTTTTGATATTTTGTTGATCTCACTAAAAATATGTCATAGTTTATCCTAGTATATTTCCTTGTCCACAGGTGCATTAGCATGCATTGCACATCTTAGCAAGTAAGCAGGAAAAGAATTCTCAGTCAAGAAGCTTAAGATGTGATACTACCCAACACTTTGATTGATGGTGCCAAGGGTAGCACAGACTTTGTGTTTGTTCTCATCAAGCTCAATAAATTTAGAGTAGGCAACTACAATTTAACTGAGGAGTCCCTTGCCACCAAAGTATGTCTCTTTTAAAAAATGAAAAAAAGCCAACAAATCTGCACAGAAAAACAAAAAGAACATCCTGTCACTGTAGGTAAGATATTTGTCACATTAATTCTTCCAAGGTTTTAAAACTGATAGCTCAGGATGCTTTACATGCTATATCAGTGATATACTCTTTTTTTTTCTCTGGAGTGAGCTTTCGCATTGCAACCTTCAGAACCGAGATTTTTGTTAATGTTCTTTGCGGTAATTTAAAATTTATCATAATAAAATTTATAATTTTAAGCATTTAGTCCATAATGATTTTGAATTTGGCTGTGTTTGGGTCAGATGCTCCTGTGTGTAATTGAAATCCCTATATGATGAATATTCTTCAAGTATGATTAGAGTTTTTAGTTCAGGAGAACTTAGGAAAAGTGCTTCAGAGAATAAGGAAGCTATCTTAGCATTTGCTTTCTACAGATTTTAGACCTTTTAGCATTTTTGTGGTGTATCATTTGGACTAGATTGGAGTATCCCTTTTACTACAAAATTTTCAAAAATCTCTTTTGTTCCATATATTTTATAATCTTATGCCATGAGCCATGCAAATAGAGGAGGAATAATTATTTGTTTTATTGCTGAAAAGTGGTCACCTGGAGGAAGTAAACTCCATGTACTACATGTGCTTACGTACGGTTGCAGCACAAGAGAAGTGGGTCACATAAAGGGCTCAATCTAGACATTTTTAAATTCAATGCATTTATTGTGCTATTTTCTATTAATGTATCTTATCATCATGAGTTCTTCTAGTCTAGAAAGACATAGTTGAAATCTATTGGAAAATTAAAGGCAAAATCTATTTATGCTTTTGAGTTGAATTTTGGTTTTTGCTAAAAGCTCCTGTGAGTTCTAATATTCTTTAGAAAGTATTTGCCTTGCCAGTCAAAAGATTCAGAGAAATGTGCTGTAGAGATTGAGCTACTTCAGAAGATAATCACTCCAGGTTCCTTATTTTTGTATCACATTTGGAACCGTCATACACCTTAATTTCAGCAAAATAGTCGATGAAGTTTGTATTCAGCTGAAAATATTCCCATTACTCTTTTCCAATTCAAATCAGAGAATGTAAGATAGAACATGGCTACTCACAATTCAAAACTCTGGCTATGCTCTAAAGCCATGCAGAAGCAGGCAGTTCTGGAACCAGTCTTGCTGAAAAATTAGGACAGCTTGAGTTTATAAACTGAAGGGTGTCTAGAATGTCAAACAAGCAAAACTCTCATTTGTTTAATTCTTTTACCTTAAGCCATAAAATGTCAGCTAAACTCAGATACTCTTTTACTGTTGTCATATATTCTTCATAGATGTAGGGCTCAATTTTGTACAGTACAGTAAGCTTTAAATATGAATTCATTTGCTGAAATTAACTCTAAAATGTTACTGAAAAATTTGTATTTATATTCGCAAATGATATATCACATCATTACAGTTGCCACCCATAAATTATTCTGCAATGTTTTAACATGCTTCTGACTGGTTCTTTTCAGAAATTCTTTTAGCTTAATTTATTTCTAACAATTTACAGACAAAGCCCTCAGGAATGCAAACTTAATTCCACAAATGGATTTGGAGTAGATTTTGCATACTGCTTTTTCATGCTTTTGCATGCTTCAGCATAGCATTACATTAAAGGGATGGAGGTGTTTCTTTTGGCCTGGATAGCCTGAGACATCCAGATAGTCAGTGCTACACAGCCTGGACATTCCTTGTTTCTTTAAATTGGAGGAATAGATGAGATTGTGTCTATTTCTTGGCTGTAGGGGTAGTCTGGAGTACCAGCCTAGCTGGATACTTCTGCAATGTGAAAAGAAGGCTGACAAATCTGTGCTTCCCTCATGACAATTTCCTTTAGAGATAAGAACTTGCTACTTAGCAAACACTTGGCTTTTCTAACTCTGAAATCTCTGATTACTCTTTGCATCTTGCATCCAATGTAAAAGAAGGAAGTGGTGTGTATAGTGCAGTCATAATCATGAAATGCATGTAGTTCCATGGATTTTCTATGAATGGTAGAAAGGAAAAGACCTGTTCCCCCACCTTCATCCTAAAACTTTGCCAGTGGCAAGCAGTTGGCAGATAGTTTAGGCTGTGGATGTCAATACAAAATAGCTCCTGTCATGAGGTCTTTCTTAAAGGCCTGATGATGAGGTGACATAAAACTTTTGTGCTGATCTTGACTGGACTGTTTTCCTCCCCTCCCCTCTGAGGGGGGATTACAGTGTACTTTAAATATGGCAAACTGCTCTATATAGATGCTAAAAATGTGTTTGACAGAAAAGTATTTCCAGCCATTCCTTTGTCAGAACAGCAGTAAATACTCCTGTTCCTACCTGTATTACCTATCTAGGTAATTACAGTTGCCCTAGTTTGTCGATATAAACCAGTGCACAGGCAAATTTTAATCGCATTTTTTTACTATAGGAACTAGTATTCAAGATATAATATTATCCACTTACTAGGCAGTAGTGGATTAAATAAATCATTGTATTTAAATCTGTGCATTATATTGGCAGCTCAGGATATATTTGCAGCTCTATATTTGCATTTGCTAAAATTTCCAGTGATAAGTCATTATTAAAAGCTAAACCCTGAAGTCCTGTTAAGATTGAGGAGCTGTTCTCTTTGTCATGACTAGCTTAATTCTGGAATGGCTTATTACCACATATAATACTAATTAAATATCATCCCTCTGAGTAATCTTCTTTTCCCACTGGTTTGTTCCAGAAAAGATTTTACCTATAAAATGTGCTTGCACTATCATAGTTTGTTGAAATAAACTCCAGAAGTTCCTATGACTCAAAAACATGAAAAGTACATCTGTGAGAGCCAAGTAATGCCTTTTGCCAAGCACATGTAGCAGGGAATGATTTATGACAGAATAATTGAATAAGAATATATCCAGACCAAGGAGTTCAATTGTTTTATACAACATAGTCAACTTTTATTTGCTGATATTCAAAATGTACTCTTCTTCTGTGTAGTTTTATGGCTTAATTTATTTTAAATTGAGTACTGGGGTGAAAATATTTAAGGAAACCACAAAGTAGTCTTGAATTTCTAAGTAGTCTCTATGTTCCAAATTCCATTTAGCATTAAATTGCAAAATTCCTAAGATATAAAATACTAAACCTGCACTGCATAATTTCTGTGAACATTAATGGTTACATTCCTTGTCCAGCAAGGTGTATCTTATGGGTGATATATTAGAATAATAAAAGCTTGAAGGGTAGCTGTTGTCATGCACACAATAAATTTTATTTTTCATAAAGCTATATATAGCCTTTATTAATCCACAAAAACCTAGTATATAATTTCAGTCTTATAAAAATGTTTGAAGAGAAGACCTCCTTTAGGTCATTTAAGCAAATACTTACAAGTGAAATTGACAGAAAAATATATCTTAAAACATGCAGCCAAAACACTTGTCACTTAATAAAATTGCAAGTGGCTTGTTTACAGCATCAGCATTCTCTGATGCTGATGTATTGATTAAGCAGTAGGTGTGTAAAAGTTTTGATTGTTGAATTGTTTTAGTAGAGCCTTATTTTTTTAATGTGCATGAGCAGTTACTGTATACAGAGAGCTCTTAGATATTCCCCTTGCATAATGCAGAAGTGTGAAGTACCACACATGGGAGCTGCATTTAAGGATAAAGGCTGCAGATTCTGCTGCAAGTACATTAGCTGAAATTGCAGGTAGCATTATCATGACCATAGTATCCTCTAACATGGTAGCAATAATATATACGAAGCTCTTTTCATTCTTTCTGAACTCCAACAAAGCACTCTGTCAAGCTCTGAGATCCCAGCACAGAAAGGACATGGGAGTGTTGGAGTGAGGCAAGAAGAGACCACCAAATTTATTAGGAGGATGGAGAGCATCTCATATTAGGATAGCCTGAGAGAACTGGGATTATTCAGCCTGGAAAAAGAAGATTTGGACTGACCTAATTGGTGCCCTCCAGTACCTGAAGGGGGCCCATATGAAAGACAAAGGGAAACCATTTACAAGTACCTAGAGTGACAGGACAATGGGGAAAGGCTTCAAACTGATACAAACCTTCCCTACAGAGAGTTGGTTTAGATCATCCATTATGTCAATGTTCTTAACTATGAAAATGTTCAGGCAGTGGCAGAGGTTGCCCAGAAAAGCTGTGGCTGTCCCATCTCTGGAAGTGTTCAAGGCCAGGTTGGATGAGGCTCTGAGCAGACTTCATCTAGTGAAAGGTGTCCCTGCCCATGGCAGGGATTTGGAACAGAATCACAGAATTACTAGGTTGGAAGAAACCTTCAATATCATTGACTCCAACCCATGCCCCAACACCTGAACTAAACCATGGCACCAAGTGCCATATACACTCCCTTTTAAACACATCCAGGGATGGTGACTCCACCACCTCCCCAGGCAGACCATTCCAGTACTTTATCACTCTTTCCATAAAAAACTTTCGCCTAATATCCAACCCACATTTCCCTTAAGGCAGCTTAAGTCTGTGTCCTCTTGTTCTGTCAGTTGCTGCCTGGGAAAAAGACCAATCCCCACCTGACTACAGCCACCTTTCAGGGAGCTGTAGAGAGTGATAAGGTCACCCCTGAGCCTCCTTCTCTCCAGGCTAAACACCCCCAGCTCCCTCAGCCATTCCTCACAGGGTTTGTGTTCCAAGCCCCTCACCAGCCTTGCTGCCCTTCTCTGGACACATCTGAGCATCTCAACGTCCTCCCTAAACTGAGGGGCCAGAACTGGACACAGCACTCAAGGTGTGGCCTCACCAGTGCTGAGTACAGGGGAAGAATGACCTCCCTGCTCCTGCTGGCCACACTTCCTGATCCAGGGCAGGGGCCACTGGCCTTCTTGGCCACCTGGGCACACTGCTGGCTCATGTTCAGCCTGCCACATCAGCACCCCCAGCTCCCTTTCTGCCTGGGCACTTCCAGCCACTCTGTCCCCAGCCTGTAACACTGCAGGGGGTTGTTGTGGCCAAAATGCAGGACTCAGCACTTGGACCTTATTAAACTTCATCCCATTGGTCTCTCCCCATGCATCCAACCATTCCAGGTCTCTTTGCAGAGTCTTCCTACCTTCAACAGATCAACACATGCTCCCATCTTGGTGTCATCTGCAAATTTACTAATGACAGATTCAATCTCCTCATCCATGTCATCAATAAAAATATTGAACACGACTGGCCCCAGCACAGAGTCCTGAGGGACACCACTGGTGACTGATCCCCATCTGGATGCAGCACTGTTCACCACCCCTCTCTGGCCATCCAGCCAGTTCTTAACCCAGCACAGAGTGCTCCTGTCCAAGCCACGGGCTGCCAGCTTTTCCAGGAGTATGCTGTGGGAGACAGTGTCAAAGGCCTTGCTGAAGTCTAAATAGACAACATCCACAGCCGCCTCTGCATCCACCAGGCGGGTCAGCTGGTCATAAAAGGAGACCAGGTTGGTCAAACATGACCTACCCCTCCAAAACCCATGCTGGCTGGGTCTGATACCCTGCCCATCCTGTAGGTGCTGTGTGATGGCACTCAGTATAAACTGCTCCATAACCTTATCTGGTACTGAGCTCAGGCTGACTGGCCTGTATTTACTAGGATCCTCCTTCCCACCCTTTTTATGAATGGGTGTCACATTTGCCATCTTCCAGTCATCTGAACGATCTCAGTAATCCAGGACTGCTGGTAAATGATGGAGAGTGGCTTCACAAGCTCATCTGCCCGCTCCCTCATCACCCTGGGGTGGATCCCATCCAGTCCCATAGATTTATGAACATCCAGTTCTCTGACTGCCTTCTCCTGGATAATGGGGACCATTCTTCTCCCTTACACCATCTAACAACCTAGGAGGACAGTTGTCCTGAGGACAAGCCATCTTCCCACTAAAGACTGAGGCAAAGAAGGTAATTCTTTAAAAATGTTAAATTTGAGTCCGGGAGGGGTCGGAAGCCTTAGGTCAACAGCAAAAACAAGGTGAAAAGACAGATATGTCGATGAGTTAAGAACAGAGTTAATACTACAAGTATTATACAGATATTGAAAGACAGAAAGATTTGAGCAATATCTGAGAGAATGTTTGTAAGTTTTTGCCTTCCTATTTCGTAACAAAATGCTAGAATGCATATATATGAGTTTTCCAAGAGTTTACTGAAGATATGGGGAGGAGGGAAATGGGGTTTTGAGATGACTCTGCTGTCAATGCTGTGTGATTGCTTGCTTAATTCATGGGGGTTTGTTACTAAATTAGAAAATTGGAGCTCTGTAACAGAGAAGCAGTAATACAATGGTAACATTCATATTAAATGGCTGCTCTTTCCTGTAAGAAAATGTAATTAATCATTAAGTGTAATGAAACTGGAAGGTTATAGTAGGTGGTTGTCTCAATATAAACAGAAATTGTAACTGTGACCTCCAACAGAGCAGTTGAATTAACAATCCATTGTTTCTGAATATTAATCATTTTAATGAATTCTTCCAGTTATTCTGAAATTTAAAGCTTTGACAATGGGATCTAATGATATGGGTACATTGTGAAAAGCTTTGGATTTTAACTTACTAAGAGAAAAAATGCTCTGGGTAGAGTCTGTCCTTGTCTGTGCCTCCAAGCAAACACACCTTAAGAGTCATTGTGCAGTCTGCAAAGCTGTACTGCTGTAAATTAATTGTTGTAGCATAAATGTACTTCACCTACCCATATTTGTCATGACTGTCATTGGTAATGTATCCCAGGGATGGTACCTCATTAGTGCTGTACTAATTTGAGCCATTCTGGGAACAAGTTCATAACAGGCTGTTTGTCTGTCTCCTCCAGCCACTCTTGCAGAAGGTTCCACGTCTCACCCTGTGCTGCAGAGAATTCCAATCCAGCACTCCCACCTTATGCTGCACCATGGGCTGTGTGTTGTGCTCAGCCTCCCAGGATTTGTATAGAAAGAGGCTAAACAGAGTTAAGCGTGAAGGTCTGGAATAAAATCTGTAGTTTTTAGGAGGCATACATAGCTTCTGGTGCTCGAGAAGAATAATGCTATGAAAGGAATAGACCTTTATAGACTGTCTGCAGACCAAAGGTTTCTGGAAAGGACAGATAGAGAAGTGTGAGTGAGCATAGGATTATGAAGGTAATCAGGGTAATACCCAGCTGTGGTGCCACATGTATAAGTCCCAAGCAGATTTTCCCAGGATTTTATGAATAGTTCACCTCCATGGCCAATGCAGGCTAATGGGAAGGTGCAAAATGGGTTATCAGGAATATCTGCCATGGCTGCTAGATTGTGTTAGATTGGCACCAGAAGACTAATTCTAGTTCTAGGACAGAGGAGATCTGTGATAAATAGTGGGTCAGGGAATTGTGATAATTTGTTAGACACAACAGTTATGCCTGAAGAAATAACACCCTGTAAAAGAATGGGTGTCAGAAGTGACTCCGCATGCAACTGATAATATAAACTCAGAGCTAATCCTCTCTTTCCACCAAAAAGGCTAATTTAAATTTGTGTTTTCAAAAATTTGCTTCATCAGTATTGACTGGCCAAGTGTAGTGTTCAGCATTACTTAAAATGTGCTAACTCATGAGGGATCTGGTACTTCTCTGCTGCACAGTGTCACTGCTTTCTAAAAATAAATAGTTACCAAATATTGAAGTCTTTCAGCAAAGCAAAGGTATAAAAACTGTCTTCAGCAGATGAGTATATCCCTCTAAGCCAAAAGGATTGGGGATCTCACTGCTGAAATTTTATTCACTGTTTACACATAAAAGAAAGTTATCAAGAAAGGTAAAGGAGGAATAGTGAATCATCCTTTTCTTCTCCTTTGCTGATGTCTGTAATTTCAGGGTCAACATTTAGACAAGCAAATCACAGAATGGAATTAGGAACCATTCAAGTAAACAACACATTTGCTCCAAAAGCACGTCAGTAGTAAGATGATTAATGACAAAGTATTAGGCACTGCCAGAGTGTGGGAGTACAAAATGTGGCTTCTACTCATGGATAATGGTAGGGGGAAGGCTGATGTGTTTAATGCTGTTCTTCTCTGATCTTCACTAATGAGGTTATTCCTGGTGTCTAATAGAACAAATGCTGGCAATAGGCCAACCTGAACTTAAAAAAAAAAAAAAGGAATTAGAAAATGTTTAGGTGAGCTAGAGATTCGTAAGTTAGATGAGCCTGTTGAGCATCATTCTCAGACATTTAATAAACTTGTGAAATCTCAAAGATGTTGGCACTTGTGTTCAAGACTTTGCAAAGGACAAATAAAAAACCAAATGGCGAAAGGAAGGAAAATATTTTTCTACACAAAGAAGAAAGGATAGAAAATACAGTATTAGAAATCCTTCTCTAAAATATCCAGTAAATTACCAGAAGAAACAATCACAAAACTGACAAAACTGAGCTGTAATCCAAGAACATAGTGAGAGTAATATCAGTGATCAATGTGTAAGCTTTGAAAAAAAAAAATCCTCAATATATGATACATATGTAGAGTTAAACATGAATACTCTATATAAAAACTCATGCAAGATGGCAAAAATACTACATACAAAATGAATTTGGAAAACTCACTGACTGAAGGAGTATTCAAGTGAAGTTCTGTGATGGGCTTTCTTTGGTTTTTGTTTTGTCTTAAGTTTATTAGTGATCTGGATGATGATGTAGAGTGACTTACAACAGTTTCAGATGATACTGAGCAGGAGAACAGTGCTGCAGCATCTTTTCAATTTCTTTCTCCTGAGAAGACTTTTGGACTTAATCTACACCAAGCTGTGATGCTTACAGGCATTACATCTGGGCCTCACAAATCTATGTTAAGTAATAAGTATAAAATCATGGTAACCTCAAATCCAAACATTTTTCTTACTGGGGATGAATGGGTAAAATAAATTGCTTTTGGAGAAGACATGAAATTACCTACTTGAAAAAGAACATTACAATAAGAGGAGCCCATCACTAAATTGATACACAACTTTCAAAATGAATCAGGCATGGATCCACCAGTGCAAGGCTATCTGGTCACTGAAGGCTACTTGTTGTCTAGACAGTGCATCTGAATTCCCTTCTGCCATGGAGGGATGAGAAGACAAACTATTTTACTAATGTCTTTCTTCTGAAAGCAAAAGCAATCAAAGGAGGCTTTGGCTGTTCTTGGTTCAGTAGCTGGAGCCTGGGTGCAATAAAAACTTTGTCTGCTTCATGAGCTGGGGTAATGTAGCAATTGTGGTGCGGAGATTCAGCTTGTGTGTGCTCCCCTTCGTCCTGTACTCAGGAGTAACAAGCTATAGTCTCAGGCTGTGTGAGAGCTTCTGGGGAAGGAAAGGTCACAGGCAGAGGGCAGCTCCATAATATTAAATCTGGTACAGAGAGTTCATTTATCCCGGCACTGGTCTGGGCTAAGAGGTGTATACTTCCTGTCAGTCAAACCCTGGACCACTGTGGGCCAGAGTCTCTGTTTGTAATACTGTTTTAAGTACAAATAATATCCAGGAATTTCCTTTGAACACTTAAGACATAAAGCATTGTCTACCATAAGCAGGAATGTCAGAACACGTAGTTTTTCTCAAAATATTCTTTTGTTATTCCAGGTGGCAAACAACAGTAATCCTGGCCCTAAATCATGATAGTGCATGTCTGCTCTGAATCTGTGCTCCTATGTTTCTACATCCTAAGTCACAACAGATCTTGCATTTTTTGCTGACCATGATGAGCTTGAGTAACCATTCCTTTCAAATTCCCTAAAAATATGGGCAGGGCTGATATAATGAGGTACCTTGTTGCTATGTCAGTGCAAGAATTTTAATAATTGTTTTAAGTGACAAAATGTCTCTATTCTTTCTCTCTTTACAAATATATTGAACAAGTGTTTCTGATGTCTGTCAGAAAAAAGATACCATAAATGTTTATATTGAAGCATATTATATTTCTTCCTGCACTGTTCTGCTTTTCAGCTGAAAACAAGACAAATATTGGGCTTTGTGGTCTTATTTAAAGCAATATTACGGAGGAGCTGGTCTGATTCCAATTTATGAGTTAGTTTAACTGTTAATTTCTCATTCTGAATTGGGTAAGGCTGCATGTGATCATGTTTATATAAAAATGTTCTCCAAAAGTGTATCTTATTAAAGATAGTCTGTATTTTAAATATTTTGTCAATCACTTTTATACTATATTATATACTGAGGCCTAAAAATATTTGAAAATGGAGCACTGCCACTTTGCTCTGATTTGAAAATTTAATATTCTTTTATGGATGTTAGCTCTCATCCTACTTCACTCCTCTCTTCTCATTAATTTTCAAGAAGCTAACTGTGAAATGTTAAAGGTGGTTAAGCCTACAGAGCATTATACAGGATCAGAAACAGAGAAGCTAGTGGATTAGGACATGATATTTGAAATCAGTGTGGTTGTTCAAGTGCCAGAAGCAAAGCTTAGTATTTATGAATCCTTTCGGGTCAGCATTCATGCTGGTAAGTATTAATGGAGTGCCTTTCCTTTCCGAGTACTTAAAAATAGCTAAGTATAAATAAGTATGTTTTCTCTACCACTGTAAAAAAGCCATCTGCATAATTTTGCAGATGGTCTGACATGCTTGCTTTGTAATTATGATTCTTCTCCACCACCATTGCGTGTAAAATGAATGCTTGGTATGCAGTGACTGATGATAATTTAATAACTATTTTTATCATATTGCTGATCAAAGCATGCAGGAAGGATGAAATTATTTTAATAAAATCTACTGGGAGCAAAGTTTTGTTCTGCCCCCCTGGGTCAGTTCAATTTGTTTTATGTAGTACATGCTTTTTTTAATTAGATGTTTTTATGTGTTTTCATTCACAAAGTTACTTTTAAATTGCCCAAATATTTAGGAGAGGAATTAGAAATGTCATGATGTCAAATACACATGAAATGTTCTTTGAAGCTTTGTGTGGTGGGAATGGCTACAGAAGTGACATGAACCAGACTCTGTAGGTTTCAGATTCTCTATCCTAGCAACATTCTTCCATGATCTCCAGCAGCCTGTGACTGGCTTAAGTTTGAGTTATGGGATGACTGGGAGGTTTTCTGGTTCAATTACAGGTGCAGATTGCCTGGACTATTCAACTGTGATATGTGGTGACCTTTCCTGTATTTTATTTCTATTGATTTGGATCAATCAAATATGAACCCATTCTCCAATAGGTATATTTTCAACATGTAAGATACAAGTAACTACACATGAAAAGTGAAAAACAGCATTTAAATAGTCATAATTCTGCAAATGAAATGTGACATATGAGGAAATTGCTTCTTGGCTTTATAATTTAAAATCTGCTCAGTTCATTAAAAATAATGTAATGCTTGAATAAACATAATGCACAAATATAGGCCTTTGGAATTCCAAGGATTGTATTTCCATGTCCAGCTTCAGTTTTGAACTTTATCCAAACTTCCAACTTAACTTACTACATGAGATTCTACCCAGCACATATAAGGCATAATTTATGAGAATACTGTTGCACAATACAAAGTTGAAGGGTAGCATAGACCAGAATAATATTAATTACCATTTTCTAACCAACCATTAAAGAACAAAAGACACTGAAAATATTATTTAATTGCAAAAAAAAATAAAATTAAATACTAGAAGTTTTAGGGATAAGTCTTTGGAAACAAATATCCAACAGTTTTGGTAGACAGCAGATTCCTTTGTTTTTTCACTCAGTGAAAAAAACTGTGCTTTTTGTGCATTGCTAGAATTAGATGTGGCACTTCCCAGGTTGTACCTTTGCAGTTTGGGTTTAGTTTGTTCTTTGTACATTCCTGAATTACAATTACCAAAATTTAAAGCATTATCCTAAAAAAAACAGGAAATAATGTTCCAATTCTTTCTGACTGCCAGTCAGCCTGTAAATCTCTCTTGTGATCATGCAGTTTATGCCAATTTTAACATCTTCATTCATGTACTTTCCTGTTTACCAGTGAAACTCAAATCTCCTCCAGTCTATTTGTACCCTGTAGACTACTAAATAACTATTGTGAAAGGGAAACAAATAATAAATTCCAAGCAAATGTGTCAGATTGTTGAAGATAAGTAAAAAAGCAGACAACTGAAATGCTATAAATCATGAAAGCAAGATTTTTACATGCTTGTTTCCCACAGCAGGTGCTTGGGCAGATTCATTACCCAAGTTGTTCCAGTAAAGAATAAGTTGTAGTAATATCCAGTCCTCTTCCCTCGCCTGCATCTATATAATATTTTGGAAGGGCTGAAAACATAACGAGGGGAGTCAAAAACATGTGACAATTCTGGTTTCTTTCTGCATCCTATAACAGTAGTTAAAGTGAGTCCTCAAGGACTATAGAGATAATCTAAAAAAGCATCTTAAAAAGGTGTTCTTTTCTCATCCTTTCCTCTGTGTCTTGGTCTGATTTCATAGCTTTACCAACACTAATGAAAAACAGTTGCTTTGCTTTGAGCATGTTGATTCTGTTTAGGGTTTTATTATAAATTTGATAGCCCATATGTGAATCTTCGTTTTGATATTGAAGATGAAATCTGTTTTAGGTGTGCAGATGAATATTTTTGTTTCTCTTCAGCTATAAGTAAACATTTTCCCCTATATAAGGGCAGAAAAGGCTAAAATATACATTGAGTTTTAATTTTTTGCTAACTATTCTCTGAAAAGAAAGTAGAATTCCGGAAGCTGAACTGGCTGCATTCCTTGTAGAGTTTCCCTAGAGGGAGGAAAGATATAATACTAAGGATTGTTAACCAAAATATCATTGGATTATGACATTAAACCTGTCAGCACTAGGTTAATTGTTGGACTCAATGGTCTTAGAGGTCTTTTCTAACCTAAATGATCCTGTTATTCTAAATAGAAACTGTATGTGTTGTGATTTTCAACGGAATGAGATGCATGAGCATGTATTGCATGATAGGAACATCTCCACATTCCTCCAATGTTAACATTCCCAGAAGTACATTGCAAATCTCTACCCACTGTGGTAGCTGTGCTGTTATGCACATGGTCCATCAAACTGGACAGTACCTCTTGGCTGCACCATTGGGAGGAATTTATTTTGGACTTCTGAGTAAATTTTTTCTACGCATTGGAGGTTTTGCAGATTGGAATCACATTTATGGTATTTCATATTATCTGCAGAAGGATTTCAAAGCTATGCTTTCTCCAGCTGCTTACTCCAGAATCCCTGTTTTCTTAGGTCTCTGTTTGTCATTTTCCCAGTATTATGAGATTTTTCCTTGGCAAGGTATTTGTGGACAGGAGACCACACAGAAAAGTGAGTTATCACCTTAAAATATTTTAGTAGGGTGGCAGTCATAGGTCTTGAAAGTTTTTAAGAAGGTGATTCTAACACCACTCCTCAGAAATATTCTTCCCTTTTTTTCCACTTCTTGGGTATGTATTCACAGTTTCTTCTCTAGTGAGTGTCACTGGGATATGCATTTATTAAGGTCTGTACGGGAAGGGGAAAAAGCAGTAAGGTATTCCCTTGACTTTGGTTGTTTCAACTATACCAATACTATGAGATGTATAAAAACATAATCTGCCTCTCCAAGAACAAAAAAAAAAGAAAAAACTGAAGTTTATACTAACCACATAACATGCTAATAATAATACTTTTTAAGACAGAGCTTGCATCTTTATTTCTCTGTCATCTAAACACAGGAAATATTGCTAACTTTTTTGTTTCTTTTGGTTTTGTATCATTTTCCTAAAGAAGTCTATATTGTCACAGTTGTCTCTCATTGAATCTGTTCTTAAAGACACAAGAAACTTGAAAGTTGGTCATTTCAGCAGAAAGACTGACCTCTTTAATTTATGAAGATTACACAGAAATTAAAATGCAGTGTTGATTAGCTGAATGTTGTGGGGGTCATTGAACAATTTTAGATGATTGAGAGGATTTTCCATGCACTTGATAGACATAGTGACCCTGTATTAGGTGAAGCAGAAGTTTGAACAAGGGAGCAAAGGACACAGCTTTCCAATCCAGTTACATGAATCACTGGGAAATGCAGAGGTGTGTCCTCTGGACTGGGTAGACATTATCTTAAAGAAAAAGTAAATTACTTCACTCTTAAATAAGATTATCTAGTCTACATTTGAATATTTTTAAAACCTATTTTTCAGGTCTATCATTCCATCAGTATAACTAGGATATGGTCTGATTTGATGTATCTAAAGATGATAGGGAGGATTTTTTTATAAACATATCCACATTTTATTTTTTAATTAGACTGATGTTTGACATTGCTATAGAAGGCAGAGAATTTTCAATGTCAATTAATGTCATCGAGCTGAACCCTTATTAAATGGTCATTGTCAAATAATCATTTTCTGGATGTGTAGTTTAATCTTTTGAGTTAATGAAGTACTGATCACTTTCGGGAGGAAAAGACTGTGATATCTAATATCTTCTAAAGCCCTGCACTGCTCTGAAGTGTGTGTTAGGCTGAAAAAAGTCAAGAGAGCTGTCACTTCTTAAAGAAAATATTTAAAGATCATTTTCCACCTGTTTCAAATATTGTTTTTCATCTTTTAATATGTTTTGTAGGTGTTTTAGTCTGATTTGTGTTTTACAGGTGTAAATTTCAAGTAAAGGTGAGATTTTGGAATTTTGAAATAGATATGTCATTTCTGTGATGTTCCCAGGTCATAGACATATTGAAGGACAAACTAGAAGTGAAAGTCAACCATTATTCTTAAGTAGTGGAAAACCAGCAGGCCACCTTCTGAAAGCTATTTTGACCTCATGAGCGAGAGGGTCCTCATGGAGAGCCAGGCATCAGCATAGTTCCTTGAAAAGAACTGAGCTGCTCTCCAAAAAAATCCTTGAGAAGAACAAGAAGAATTTAAGGTCAATGATCCCTAATCATGCAGCTACCAAAGGCAGCAGGATGTTCTGTGAGCACAAAATCATGTGAAAACCACTTTGTTCAGGTCTATAGGTTCTCTGTGTATAAGGTAAGAAAATTGGACCTAGGTGTGGACATCAAGGCTAAGCAGAAAGATTTGCCCTTGGGAGCATTGAGGCAAAGAATAATGTAACCAGTACAACCCAGAGGGTCTTGAGGGGTTTAAGGGTAGGACCTGGAAAAGCAAACAATTCCTAGTAACTCTTACAGGAGAGTTCCATTTGTTATGGTGTGTTGCAGGAGGAAGGAAAAAATGGCGTTTCTTTACTTCATATCAAGCTCTTTTTGACATTGGCTTCAAAGGAAGAGTTCAAATGACTCTGAACACTGCCTTCTCCTTTACTGAGTAGAATGTTGTACTAAAACTGTTAGATTTAGATATATTTTGCCCTTCTGGATCTTGTATATTTTTTCCATTTTTTTTCAATTTTGATTTTCCTTTGTGTTCCATTACTACCAAGATCTTTCAATGCTAAGCTTTCTAGATCCTCTAAATAGTGCATTCTGCTTTATGCACTTGTACCTTCCATATATTTAAATGCATCAAGTAATTTGTATAGTCTTTTTTTTTGTCTTTAAGTAAAAAGAGAGGGAGCTGAACCTGATACATAGAATTCCAACTTCATAGATGTATTGCCAACCTGATTTAACATGTGAAAGAATAAAGCCACTTGTGCATGTGATCAGGTTAGGCTCTTTAGTGATGTGGTAATTCTTGTGAATGCCCAAATATCCATCAGAATGTTTGTGTGTTAAACTGATGTCCATTCAGCAGGGAAGGAAATAATGAACAATTTGTTGGAACAAAATTCATAGATAACAATTTTATCTTAAATTTTTCAAAGAATTTTTTCAGTGTACATTTTCTATATTTGAATTGCATTGTTCTTGCTCATGGAAAATGACAGCCTGAACAGTTTTTATTCAGATAAACTCTTGCTATAACTGATATTAGAACGTAGAGATTTTGAGGAATTTTTAATGAATATTTTTTTCATGGTTGTTGAAAAGTCAAAGTAATAAAAGTAATAAAAGATAAAGAATAGTGGTTTTAGTGCCTAGGAAACAAGATGTGAGGAGTTGAAAATTTTTCCTAATTAATTTAAATATAGAAAATCCATAAATGTTGAGTGGTGACAATAGAGAACTTTGTCATCGTTGTAAGAACACTTAGAAAAGAAGTGAATTGCAATTTTGTTTTACTTTTGCCCTTTGCATAGTCTAATTTTATAACTAATTCATTTTTCTCATAGTTTAGTTTCACCAATAGTGTTGAATTGTTGAAGACTTTGATTAAGCCCATTATTAATTATTAAAACTGAAGTAAGAACAAGAGATATGAAAAAGAGATATGAATAAGAGAAAAAGTAAAGCATAGTTTGAAAACACAGTCTACACACAATCTCTCTCAATTGCTTAATAATTGTTCAATACTTTTGATGTTGTTTCTGTTGTTGTTTTCTCTGCGGTTGTTCATGCAACACACAAAAAATGAAAAAATGTTAGTGTAAATTTTTTAAGCCTAGCAAAACTGTTGTTTTATTTGAATTCTAATACCCTGCAGAACACAGAAGACATTGAAAGTAATTTCTGAATTCACAGTATATCCTCTAGGGACAGCTTGCATACATAATCCTTTATGAAAATATTTAGAGGTTTTTGTTATATCTCTCAAAATATAGTTTCAGCTCTGACTTCTTTGCTTAGTTGAGTGTTGAATTTTATAGGTGTGGGTAAAATTGAAAAAACAAAACAAAAATTAAGAAATGTTTCATTGCTTCAATAGCATTTTGCTTGGAAGTGTTGGCCTAAATGTATTTCTTAGGAAATAGAGCAGTTTAAATAGATTTATTCTCAATAAAGCAGTAATTAACACTTCCATGAACTTATAAGTTGCAAATACTTTTATGTTATTTTAGCATATAAGTTTTAGAAGACTAATGAAAATGAGATAACCTATTTTATTCACTATAAAGTATTCTGATTAGTTTCAGTAATAAGGCAAAGTAAATAAACCAGAAATTTTGTTCTATTTTCCTGTGAGCTTTAAAGCACTTGTGCATTTCTCCTCTTCACAGTTTCTCACTTACTGGTTAATGGGCAATGGGTTAAGACAATGAAGACTGTTCTTCCAAGATCTGAATGATAATTTTAAAATTAACACAGTATTCCCTGTGTTTTGCTCTATTTCTGACAATGTTGATTGCTTCAAATTAGGGTATATAATAAAAAAAAGTGTTAAATGTATGTTTTTTTATAAGGAACTCCTTAATCAGTTTCTATATTGAGGTTTCTCTTTAGTGTTGTTAATGCTCAGACACTCTCAGTATGGCATACACAAGACTCACAAAAATTCAAACAAAATCAAGCAGAGTTGAGAAATATGTACAATCAGTTTAACAAAGGGACAAGCAAAGAACAAAAATATTTATCATCTTCCCATACTCAATTTTCAGGTGTGGGAATGCTAGTCCTTTAACTGTCTTTTGGATTAGTTTGTTGTTTTTTTTTTTCTTGTCTGACCTTCACATATAATGCATTTGTGCATAAGGGCTGGTAATAAATACAAATAAGGTAAAAATCCTCCAAAAAAGGGATTTTTTAGGTTGATCTGAACTCTAGAAATAGTTATTTTAAATAACAGCTTTAAGAATTGTTCACTAGGACTATAAGATAAAGGCTAAGACATTGATGTGAAGTGTAAAAGTTCTATAAGATTAGAAGATTCATCATAGCCATGAAGCCTTATTGACTAGATTCTCTTGGAAGAGTTCTGGTCACAGATCCTTGTTGAATAATGAGCTGCAAGACTTGGATAGATGAGGCAATTTTAGAGACATGTTCTGTTTCTCTCATCACCCTGTTGTCTTCTGGAATCTGTTTCCTCAGGCTTCCAGAACAAAAGACATTTGCTCACTCCTTGGCTACTCTCTGCTTGGAATTTAAGGAGGGTGTTTCCATTGTGAAGCTTCAGGTCTTGCAGCCATAAATTATCTTTGCCTTCAAATGCCTACTTTTTTTCAAGTGGACTTCTTTCCAGGGTCCTTGAAATTTTATCAAATTTTGGTCCCTAAAATCCTTCAAAGAGCCCCTTTACATGTGTCAGAATTAATACCACATCACAGCTTTAAAAACATTTCAGTGTATACAAGCACATTACTGCAATCAGCCAATTCTTTCTTTTGCTGTGACCATTGTTCTTGTTACTTAGAGAGCAATTGAAAATGTTCTCTTCCCTAAAGTCATAAAATTCTGATGGAATGAATACATTATGTAAGCACTTCAGGTTTATTCACTGAAGTACTCCACATTTCTTTCTAGTTCATCTCTTATCTTGCAGATCTTATTCTTTGTCCAGTTGCCTTTTCTTTAATGCTCAATTATACCTCAATTATCCCAGCTGTACACTTTTCAACAGGGTTTATATCTATCTACACAGGTCATGTGGATATTTGTTGGTTCACCACTAAGGTTGAGAAGTGGAAAGTACTACTTGTGTTCTGAAATTTTTACTGAAAAAAAAACAACTCCCTTTTTATTTACACATATTATTACATGAATCACTCATAGCACATTCAATTTGAATATAACTTAAATTTCTTTCATTTTTTTACCATTCACTACAGTAGAGGTGGATCAGGATATGCCTTTGCCTTCTTTCCCTTTTAAATACTGTAAGTTTGTTTTGTGGCTTATATTGCTTCTACCTGTAACTGAGTTTCTATCAAAGTCCAATTTTAGATCTAGTTTTCTTTGCTGTTTTTTTCATGTATCCTAAATGTGTTCACATCTATCCAATCCCTGCAAGATAGACAAAGGCTGCAATTCTCTGGGAACTCTCCTTTGCTTTGTGTTTCAGATTTTTTACAGTGAGTAATGGAATTACTAAATACAAAAATTTACTCATTTCATCCTCATTCAGTTTTGGATCTTTTTTAAAATTAAGATACCTGCCTGTCTGATACCTTAGAGCAGCTTTTTGTGAAGGTGCTTTACCAGCTGAGGTCACCAACAGCTTTGGTGGCATTAGGCTGGTTTCTAAATGGTGACTAAATATTTCCAGAAGTAGTAGAATAAATAGAAGAAAGATGCCTTTAAGAAATGGAAGAAAATACAGGATACACCTGGTAATTTCTGAATTGTTTTTAAAGTGGTTTTATATATTATTTGGGAGAAAGAAATGGATACATTTCCTATTGCGCATATAATGTGGATGAGGAGTAAATTCCTTTCTGTGTTGTTTATGGTGGTGCTCTGTATCCAGTATATCTGTGATTTAGAAAAAACAACGAAGTTTCTTCGATACAAGTTGGTGTAATTTTTCTCCTGGAGAGTTAGGTAGTGCTTAAGTGTATGTAAATTATAGCAATCAAAATGTGTGATTACTGAATCTTTGGAATAAACAAGTCAAACCACAACTAAAATCCATTTTAAGAGGAAAGGTATGTATAGCAGAGGGATTTCCTGTAAAATATAATTCTTCTAAGGGAAAATAGTATGTAATTTTATTATTTTTTTCTGTAACCAACACAGTGCACAATTAATGACTCAGTGTTGTGGAATATTTTCCCATGCTTCAAATATGCAAGATGCTAAGTTCTTCATGAATACCAAACTGACCTTGCTCGATAGATTGAAATTTAATCATCCAGAGACCCTTCTATTTGTTCTTCAATTTGGAAAAAAGTTGTTGTACTGTTTTCTGTATCTTAGCTACAAAGGGATGGTGTAAGGTCATGGAAGAATTTCTCTTTGCTTGAGAGCAGGATACTTCAGAGGAATGTGCTACAAGGAGCTCAGAAAAGTGTATTGAACTTAATCTGAAAGTATACATAGGAGCAGGACCAACTCTTCCTGATGGCATGCCCCATCAAATACCCTGCATTGTTAAGACTTCATTTTATATTGCCTAACCATCATTTCTGGCCATCCATTCCTATTCTCAGTAAAAGCTGGAGTCTGTTGTGTGAAGTTCAATTTCTTCCTGCAGAGGTTGTGTTGTGCTGCCTGTGTTGTTGTTTCATCTGTTTTGATTCTTAAAAACATAAATTTCTTGATGTCCTGCCTGTAAGATTAATTCACATTATTTTTCTTACTATTCTTAAATGTACACCTAAGCACTCCCATTTCTTTTTTTAACCACAGCATCTCACTATAAACTCGCTGAATTACATGTCCATTTGGACCTCCAGAGACAGAATTTCCTGGAAGACTGTCCTCATTCCATGATTTTTCCCTCATATTCTGTTTCTGTTATAGCACAACTTAGCTGTGCTTAGGCAGCCTTTATTTCAAATAACTTCTCTATAAAAAAAAACAGCTTTTTTCTGTTGCTCACAAACCCTGCCGAAAGTGTTTTGCTTCAAATTCATAGCCCTGTTTCCCTAGAAAAAAAAAGCTGGAAAAAAAAACCAAAAAGTTAAGCTTTCTAAAATATCAGCTCTTCTGGGAATATCCAAGCACATAATGCTGAATTGAATTTGAAATTTCACCACCATTCCTACTGTGATTGGAATAAATGACAAAGGAAGTGAAGTGTTCAATACCATCCTCTTCAATGCACCAAGTCATACAAGTGGAAAAATCCCTTTAAAAAAATGGGATTGTTTACATATTAAAGGATTAAATAAGGATGGGGGTGGTGCTTCCTTTGTTTTAATTTTTTTTTTTTTGGTCATAGTTTGATACAGTGATGTAGGCAGCTAGTGAAGGAGGGCATTAAGGAGTCATTAAATCTGCCTTTCCCTCTGCAAATATACCTGACTCTAGCCAGTTGTGACCCCTCCTTGTGTTTGAAAGTACTCAGCAAATAAAATGGCTAGCTCACATTCTAAGGAATTATGTACAGAATCATACAAAAGTTTCACACCCACCAAAAGAGACCATAAGAACAGCAGAAATGTGATAGTATAACAGATGTACTTCACTGAATTAAACCTAAACTATTTTACTTATATGTATTTGAGTTGTGAACTGAACTCTGTGAGTGCCACATTGAGTGATCAGACAGCGTAAACAAACTGACAGCAGCAGCTTTGGTCCTGCTGTGCTTTGCCTCTTTAGCCTCACTGTTTTACTGGGTAATCAGATATGCTCTGGTGCATCTCTGTTCCATCCTCGGATGGAAAACTATTTAAATCTCAAACTGATTCATTGTTATTGTTTAAATAAGCATTATGGCTACCAGAACTATTTCTACCTGGCAATATTTGGGTCAGTGGAGTCCATTTGGTTCAACATAAGGGCACAGGATGAGGATAATGGCCTGTGTGTACTAAAGCTGTTGATAGGACTAGAGAGGAAGAGACAAAGTGGTTGGGAAGTACCTGCTGACAAGCTTAGAGCTAGGAATGATCTTTAGGGCCTCCCAAGTTTTACATGTGTGATTCCTTGTAAGTGTGATAAAGAAGTGATAAATCAGATTGATTTTCCTCCTTTCTTTCTGCTGTTCTTCTTTGCCTAGCCAGATGTGTCTCATTCCCAACTAAGTCAGTGGCAGTGTTCCCTTTGACTGTTCTAAGTCTCAATTTGTATGTTTCAATCAAATTCATTTGTGTGTAAGAACAAAAGTCTCAAAATTCAGGTTTTGCAGGGTTACTGGAAGTGAGTATTGCAATATGAGGTGCAGGATATCACTCATTGGCTTAAAATGACCAACTTTTCAATATTAAAAAAACACTAATATTTTTAAGCTTATATTAGTTCCCATCTGAAATACCATGTTCAGTTCTGAGTTTCATACTACAAGGAAGAGATGGCTGTGCTGGAGGGAATCCAGAAAGGGGCTGAGAAGATTTAGGGACTAGAGCATCTCTCATATGAGGAAAGACTGAGAGATCTGGGACTGCTCAACCTAGATAAGGCTCAAAGGGTTCTTATTAATGTAAGAAAGGAGCTGATCCCAGCACCACTGACCATTTGTGTCTATGTGTAACAAGCAGCTGTCCTGTACTCAGAACCAAAGGTGATGTATTAGTTGAATTTGCTTGTTTCCTCAGCGGGATCTGAACTATCCCTTGATAAACAGTGAACTGAATATCAGTTGCAGTCTGACTACAGGGCATAGCTGAACAGCTTTTTATTCAGCACTGAAGATCTGGCATGAGCAGAAAGGAGAAAACCCCTTTCTCACCATAAATAAATGATGTGATGAGTAGATATGTGCAGTGTATCCTATGACTTCTGGTGGTTTATTGTTGCTGAACCATAAAGAAATCTACTTATATATCTATCTCTGATCCTCCCTATTCTAAAGATCATCTGGATCCAACCCCCTGCCAATGGGCACCTTCCACTAGACCAGGTTGCTCAGAGTCCCATCCAACCTGGCCTTGAACACTTCCAAGGATGGGACATCCACAGCTTTTCTGGGAAATCTGTTCCAGTATCTCATCACCCTCACAGGAAAGAATTTCTTCCTAATATCTAGACCTTGAATTTAAGCTTCTTCC
>WBND01000733.1:18416-36629 GCA_013398595.1 Tychaedon coryphoeus | reverse complement strand
AAAACACATCTTAACCTTAACCATGGTGAAAACAGAAATGGACCAAAATTTTCTGAGGGTTACATCTTCATCTCAAGTGTCTAAGGGAAAAGCTTGTGTATGAGTGCAGTGCTTCAAAGTCAAGTGACAGATCTCAAATGACTACCCAGCTCAAAAATGTTAGGTGCTTGGGAAAGCTCTTGGGTCTGAAGTGCCCCAAACAAATTTGAAACAGTCTGTTTTTATAATGCCAGCATACATTTGGCTGGAGTAGGAAATAATAACCCAAGGGTATCAACTCCTATCAACTTTGAAATTATTTTGAATATTAATTTCTTAATGATTTGAGGCTACTCTTACAGTGTGCATACTAATTTAAAATGACATTTAGCAACTGAAGTTCACAAATTACAGAGCTCGATAAAGGTCATTATTTAATGTAAGAGACAAAAGTTGTCTCAAGGACATATACCTTCAAATAAGGAAGTTGGAGAGAGTTTTGAGATCCCTTCTTGAAGAGTCGAATCATATTATCAGCACTAATCAGGTCCATTTAAAACACCAAAGGTTCTTGAGTAATCTCATACACAGAAAAAGAAAGTGAGAAACTGAAAAGTGGTTTAGTTAACTTGCATGACAAATCTAGCCTTCTGTTGAAATGGAAGCTTTTTTGATCATTCTTCCTAACATAAAGTATAACTTTTGTCTAGTTCTTGTCATCATGAACAGTCACCAGAGTGTGTCAGAGATGACAGAATTGCCTCAGAGTCAGTAATGGCTCAGGACTGTCAAAGATATTCTCCCTAGAACTCCAGATATGTGTATGAAAATTTACTTAAGCAGTCCTTAACTTGATTATTTTCTGCAATGGCTAGTATCTCTTTTCATTGAATTATGCCATCACCAGGGACCTGGGAGACCTGAGAGCAGATCCTGATGGAAATGTCTTAGGTGTTGAGTGTCTCAGCCCTTTAGATCTTCTGTTTGTTACCTGCTTCATTCAGCAGCAGATACACTTAATCTCAAATTTTGTGCTGATTTCTTTATCCTTCTGAATCAGATCACTGAACAAGCCAAAGTCCACCACCTGCAAAACCAGGGTCTTTATTTTGCTACTTTTCCCACTTTTATATTTTTAAACTCTATCTGTCATAGTCATAACAGACGAGCCCACCGTTGATAATTGACTGCTTCATTATTTGTGAATAGCAGATTCTGCAGACCATCTCCTCTAGTAGCTGCAGCAAGAAATTGTTAAGAGATGGTTAAGAGATAACTTCACTCATGAGAATCAAGGACTGTAAAGAGTGTCTTTCAATATTTTAAAGAATTTTGTTTTTTCCATTTGTTTTCCTGACTAAGTTTTCTGTAAGCAACATCCACAAGCACGTCCATTCTTTTTTGTCCTTACTTCCAGCTTTAGCCTAAGCTTTCATCCAACCTTTTCCCTCTTGACTGTAGCTGACTACAGTGAAGAGATATATTCAGAGACCATGGTCTCTGCATTCTTTCTGTCTTTCCTGGAAAGTCTGTGCTTATCTATTGCAGTGTTCCATTCCTGTGAACAATTCCATAGTAATCCCAGAAACATTACAGCTCCAGGAAGACACAAGAACTTTGAGTTCCTCCTGTTTGCCACATTGTATATTTTTGATTTAATACACATACACAGCCTAGTTGTTCCTATGAATTTCTCTTTCTGTTTTACTTTGGGACACATTCTATCTAGGATTTCCACTTTTAACAGATCTTGAAAGAATGCAGTGGACTGATAGGGAGAGAGATGATGGAGGAAAAATCTTCTTATTTACAGTAAAAAAATTTAAAAATTTTGCTTAAGGGAACTGAGTAGAACAAAACCACATAGAGACTAAGAAGCTTAGACTCCTCCTCTGGAGTTTCCAGTCCTTGCAGTACTGAAAGATTATTACACATGAACACATGAATATGTGATAACATGGGGGCATGAACAGAGATCCAGCTAATTTATCTTGCAACATTTACATCTGAGCTGCTATTTTCCCCTTTTATATTAAAGAGCAGGAAATAGGTACTTTGTGGGTTGAGGGTAGTTTGAGTGTCACACATTCACAGTGCCTATTTCTTGCACACTCAATATGCATAAAGAACCTCTACAAGCAGAGAATCTACCTCAGATATGGGGCTTTACATGTCAGAATTTAGACAGGTGCATCATCCTTCATGATTTTCATAGCTGTCCAGGTGAATATATCAATCAGTATCTCAAACTAATGGTAAAGTAAAATTCTTTTCCTGCTTTAAACAAATATTAAAAAAATCCTAACACAGACAAGAAGTGTGATGCCAAAATGATAGATTTCATTCCAGTAATAAGAATTAATACAGATCTTGAAGCATTGTGCCAATGATCATACCCCATTGAGGATAACTGTTAGGTTGAATTTAAAAGTGAGTGTGTTTTATACCTTTATCTTTTTCAGAGACCATTTCTCACCTTTTTTGCCTACTTTGGGTTTTCCTTAGAGCTGTGTATTTGTATTTTGCAATTTCTGCCTTTTCTGTCCTTTGTACTGTTAATAGTCAATAGACTTTGTGGCATAATTTTGTACACATTGATTACAAGAATAAAATACTTAAAGAGAGTAAAACTGGAAGGTGGAAATCTGAGTCCTGTATCAGTCATCCTCCATCTGACAGAATTCCATTACTAAAGCCAAGGGCATTTTTAACATGTATTAACACACTCAGACTTGAGTATTTGGATGATCTGATAATTTTTAAAGATTTTAATACCAGAGTTAATTGAAGCAATTTACCATATTTTCTTTAGAAGATCCTCCTGTGGATATTTGAGAAAGTGATTGGTTCTACTGCAGATGTATATTTTCTATTTCATTTTCCACAGGTTTTTAAAATTTTTATATTTAATGTTTTGCATAGCTGATCTTGATATGCAAGAGGTATTTAAATTGTTTGAGTTTTCTTTTATCTGCTTTTCTCTAAGGGAAGAAAAGGTATTTTTACCTCCATCCAAATGCTGCTTGTACAAATGTCAAAGTTCAACAGCTATTGAGCTGCCAAATCAAAGAGAATTCCATAACTGGGTATGGAGAGAGTCCTTTGAAATGGGAATCAAATGAAATTCTGAATATTGCATGCCACTCAATAATAACAAAAATTCATAGTGGAAAATGTCACCGAGCAGCAAAATCTGACATTTTTTATAGAGATACAGGCACATATTTTCTCTTAACATCATTAGCTGCTGGTATTTCTAAACCAGGCCAATGAACACTTTAGCAAGGAGTCAAACAAGTTCTTACTTTTCAAAGGTTTGCATCAAAGATCTGATCAGTTGTAAAAGACAGTTCTGAGCCCTGGGTTTATACCGGGATACTGAGTCAGAATGACACTTCAAATTTGTGTGCAAAATACACATGGCATACCTTAAAATCTTCCTGGTAAAGTTCACTCCTGTTGTGCTTAGAAGAGCAGATTTGTCTCGAATTTATTTTCTGTATTTTTACAAGATGAGAAGAATTCAAGGGACATCATATTCCTCTATTAATTTATAAGAACACGTCAGAAAGAACCACTGAGAACAAAATTTTTCTGTTATCAAAAGAGATTAAATTTATTTCTTAAAATGAGCACCATCTTTCTATGCACAGTCACCATATTGCAGCTTTTTGATGGTTCTAGCTAATAGGATTATGATAATTCTTTCTATTACTTGTTTTTCCATTGGAAATAATTGTGATTTCAAAAAAACCCTCTGTATATAAGATTTTACTGTACTGAAAAATAGCTTATTTTAGTAGTTTCAAAATGAGTTATATCCTTTTAGTTCTCTTTGCACTTATTTAAGCAATAAATTATTTCATTTTCTCATATTCTTCTATTATCTATGGATTGATATTGGCATAAAGTAGCCAAAAGCACATTTGTAAAACTACCCTAATCTGTGCTTCTTTCTCCCTCCTTAATGCCCAGAGGATGATTGAACACTGCCGTGACTGAGAACAGTGTCCAGGGGATGGCTTATCCTCCAGTCTGACCTTGCAGAAATGTAAAAGGTTTTCACTTTGTGCTTCTTTCCAGCTTGTTTCACATGCCTAGGGTGCACCAGGAGGTGGTCCCTGCACTTGCAGATTGGTGTGACTATTTAAAAGGCTTTTTAAGAAGAGCAGGTGAAAACTGAGAGCTGAGCAAAAAGACAGATGTGCAAATAGGTTGGTTGCATTTAGTCCGTGAGTTGAATTTATAAGAACTGATGTGGGGACTAAAGAGAAGCTGCTATTTGCAATGTAAAAACAAGGATTACATTTTATTGCTCTAACAAAACTTAAAGCTATGTTAGGTATTCTTCAGCACCCTCTACTGTGCTTGTAACTATTTACAAAAATCAGACATTCCTGAAGGAAACTTTAAGCAAGAAAATAAGGAGAAAAGGAAGACAAAATAGTGTAGGGTTAGGTGAATTTTTCTATCCAGATTTCAATTATAAGTTAATTCAAATTTTTGCTTTTATCACCACACAGTTCTCTCCCTGTGCCTTTTCAGTGCCTTCAAACTGTAGCTCTATCCAGATGACATAAGATGCCTTCTTAAAGAGCTTGTATGCCCTAAATCATTTTACCAACCACTTACTTGGGAGTGTTAAGGAAGAATTTATGTAGGCAAAAACCAGTTCTGCTCTACTTTGTATATTTTAAAATATTTTTTATTTTTTACCTGAGAAAATCCCCATAGCCTTTGCTGTGTATGAAAAGCCAGATAATAGAATACCAATATTTCTAATGTAGCTCTAATTGTAGTGGAAATTGTTTGCTCAATTGACTCAGAAAAAAAAATCTATATACAAAAAAGCACTGCTGCAAAGATTTTTAGAAAATCAATATGCAAAGATTTTAGAAAGTTAGACTAGAAATATTTTAGGAATTCAGAGGGCAGCTGGATGAGATTCAGAGTTTTCAATGCCCCTGAGCCATGGATGTTTCCCCTTTGCGTGTTTCTGCCCTTTTAGGGTAAGCAGCCATACATTGGGACATATTATAGGGAATGATAAAATATTATTTTGGCTGCAGACAGATGTGTTCACCTATCTACCAGTACATTTTAGCAGGAGAATCTCCTTGAGTTAGAATATGACACCTTTCTAATTAAACCAACAGAAATTATGTCTGTAAAGATAGATCATTATATTTTTTATTTCTGCAAAATAAACATGAGTAAACTGTGCCTAAAAGATAGGGAGCATTTAGTGTCTGAATAAAATCTCTGCACCTAAACATGCATTTCAGATAATAGTATTGCTGTTCTGGGATTTTAATACTTATTCAATAGGCGACACATAGTTTGAGGAGGGCTAAAATGTCTTAGAGCAATTGGTATTTTCAAGAAAAATAGAACCAAACTCTCTATTAAAAATGACTGGGAAATCAGTCTACTTTAAAATGGGCTGGTGAGACATACTACTGGAATGCTAGTATCGTGCTTATGTAAAGAGCAAATTGCTTATCATAAAGATTAAATCTTCATAGTGCTGTGGCAAGTGGCAATGAACTGGCAATCCATCTGTTCTTGCTCTCTTCAAATATTAGAATTTATTACTGCAGAAAAAAATAGCTGCTAATTTTTGAACCAACCACCTGTAAAGAACAAGTCATTGCACAGATAAGATGAGCTCCTCCTCACCCCCAGCTGCACCTTCAGCTAACTTCATTTCCTCAGTTTGAATGAGAGCATATTTCAAGTGAAGAGCAATTATATGGCTCTGTGCCTTGTATAACCTGTTAAAAACAGTAATTTGCTGGCATAAAATTAATTCTGTGCGCAGTTTACAGATCTAACTAGCTTAGAGTAAGAACATTTTTGTCTTCAAAATATAGAACCACTAAAGGCTTGCTTGGATGGGCTTACTATTTATATTGTGCTTTGGTTAAATATGGGTTCTAAAATAGATTTGTCGACAGCTGATAAGGCAATGCTATTATGTACTGACAGTGTAACATAATGCCATTTATTTTTCTATGCACTTCTTTGTGCAAGATAACTTCCTGTTTTCTAAATGGGTATAATTCCTTCCATCTCGGGAGAAACACGGATTGCAGTTATACTCTGTGAGGGAGGGAATTCAACAGTGATAATGCACTCCTTTCCTGTTTTAAGCTTTACTTAGTTGTTATTACTTTTCTTTCACAAGGGTAATCTGTTGAGATATGTAAACACTTGCCCAATTCCCTTTGTCATCTGAAAAGATCCCAGAGTATTTTTTCTGCAATACAGCACCCCATTATTGTAACTTTGTGGTGAAACTGTGGGCTTTGCGTTTGTTAAGGAACATAGCATTCCAAGAGATTTTATTTCAAAGACATGGAACTCCCAAAATTTTTCATACTTCATTGAAACTTTACCTTTGTATCTCCTTTCAGAAATACTGAACACTTCAATCACTTTTCTTAACAATTTTTTCATCTAGCCTGCATTTCAGGGCACATGTTTTGTTATTCGGACTTAACACTTTGAAACACGCTTGGGTTTATGAATGAATCTTTCTGAAAGACATTAAAAATTACCAAGGAATGACCTGGGTTGGAAGGGAACTTAAAGATTGACTCATTCCACCCACCTGTCATAGACGGGGACAGCTTCCACTAGACCAAGTTGCTCAGAGCTCCATCCAACCTGGCTTTGAACACCTCTAGGGATGGGTCAGCCACAGCTCTTCTGGAAAACCTGTGCCAGGGCCTTATCACCCTCACAGGAAAGAATTTTTTCCTAAGATCTAACCTAAGTTTGAGGTTTTAGCTTGAAGCCACTCCCCCTTGTCCTATTACTCCAGGCCATTGTAAATAGTCTCCCCTGCATCTTTCTTGTGGGCCCCCATCAGGCACTGGAAGGGCCCAGTCAGATCAATCCAAAACCTCTCTTTTCCAGGCTGAACAATCCCAGTTCTCCCAGCCTTTCTTCATAGGAGGGGTGCTCCAGCCCTCTGATCAATTTGGTGGCCTTCTCTGGACTAACTTCAGCAGGCTGATATCCTTTCTATCTCATCTAAATAATTTCACCTTGGGAGATAGACAGGTTTGCTGGCAGGACAGCCATGTTATTTGCCAGCAATTTCAATTGAGCTTTTTATGATGGAAAACCATTAAAAGCAGGACATAAATAGCCACCAAGAGATTTAAGTGATAAAGTTTCTCAGGGAAGATGCCTTTATCAGAATTGAAAAGCAGTAAGGAGGGACTCTGACCTTCTGTCAATATACTGTGAAGGCTCCAGAATCTAGGAACTATAGAATAAAAAAATAGTTTCTTTAGAGACTATCTAGCTCTCTTCCATGCTGTGAATAGAGACACCTTTCACTACACCAGGTTGCTCAGAGCTTCATTCAACATGGCCTTCTCAGAAAGTTGAATAAACAGGGCAACTGATTATAACATTTGGGCTTTTTTTCTCTAGATTCCCTGTTTTTTTATTAAAAAACCTCCAAGTTTTCATGAAATTCCTTATTGAGTTAAACTCATATCCTTTGCACTGGCTATTGCCTTCTGCTTAGACATGTTTAAGTGCTCAGCCAATAGTTCAGATGATTGGAGCTGAAGATTGTAAGAGAAGATGTCAGACAAGGAATGTGTACCTCAGAAATGGATGGAAACTGGAGATAGGGCTGAATAATAGTTTATCTAAGCAAATTAAGAAACTAGTGGTATCTCATTTGATTTCATACAGCAAACTGAAGTACTTATCTAGGAATCTAAGCAATTTGTAGCTGATTACTTTTAGTAGTTCTGTGTTAGAATAATGATGCAGTGAATCTGTTCACTTATCTGGAGAAACATGAGAGTTCTTTACCCAAGAATGTTTATGAAGTCAGACGTTCTCTCAGAAGTAGTTTGGGATGAGCACAGATGGTAAATGTGTTACTCAAAAGTGATGAATCCCCAGGTGATATATGAAGACTGTTTTATTGTCAGGGATGTCAGTGAGGAGCCACCAATTTCTTGAGGTGATCTGGTTAATTTTGTATGCAGGTTTTACGATTTATCTTCCAGGCTCTGAAGAGCAATTAAATTCACCTGTGCTCATCAAAAGACTTAATGAGTATCATAAGTTTTGATGATAATGCTGTTCTTTTCTTTAGGTAGCTTCATTCACTTACAGCGCTATAGACTTTAAGCACATAAATGTCACAACATCAGAATGGGATGGCTTTCCTGAGGGAAGGTTTTAATTTAAATTCTGACCTCATTTTACATTATATGCGGAATGAGTCTTCTGCAGGTAGATAAGTAGGAATGGTCTGCTCTGGTTCCCACAAGTCCATAGGCTCTTGCACTATCATAACTACTTAAAAAGATGGCTTTTGTCTGATACTTGTTTTATAATATAACATCAATATATCCCCCATAAATATATTTGTATGAAATGCTCTTTGCTAGAATAAAGTCTTGTGGTAAGATGTAATTCATACACATTTTGACAGCAGCTGATAAAAACTCATCTGCAATTCTTAATTGTGAGTTCTAGAATTAAATGCAATCAGGAAAATATGCATGCAGTATATAATACTGATACTGTTACGTGAAAAACTATTGACATTCCTGTACTTCATAACAAACACAGCCTTGACCTCTCAGTGAGTTGACATACACCTATTTTTCCTGAAAAGCTTTTTTAATATTTTTTTACAGTAACGTGGTTTCCATGTCAGACAATAAATACATAAAAGTGAACAGAAATAATTCACATCATGCTTTGAAATGTTGTAAATTTGTACTAAAGGTGCCCAGATCATGTTAAAGTTTACTGAAATCCATCCTTGTGGATGGTGGCCACTAGATGACAAAAGCCACCAGGTAGAGCACAAATGAACCAGCAAGGTTTGCTAAATAGAAAAAGTTTTATGTTTGGGGAACAAAATGAGTTCTTGCTATTTGTACTACTGTTGTAGAATTCCTTTCATATAGGTGAAGGATAGCTCATTTTAGGATGAAAGAACAGTTTTTATAAAGCACTTTTACTGAGATGTGAGTTCTCATACCTACATTATGTGGTTATGTGTTGGTGCTGAAAATTCAAAAGATCATCAGCAGTGAAAATCTACAGAAAGAGCAAACAAGCATTTTTTTGTGAGCAGAAATTATCCCACCAAGTCTGTTTTTTCTATGGCATCAGTACAACTCACAGCAATGTGAAGATTGATGGCACAACGTCCAAAGCACCTGTAAGACACAGCACCTCTGGAAAGATTAATGTCTCACCCGCAGGGAATACATGGTGCTGCCTGTTCATTATGACTGTCACTTCTTTGGCTCTTCCAAAGCTGAAGGAGGGGATTCTGCCCCTCTGCCCCTCTGCTGAGACCCCACCTGCAGGGCTGCACCCAGCTCTGGGCTCAGCACAGCAAGGACAGGGAGCTGCTGGAGCCAGCCCAGAGGAGGCACCAAGGGGAGCAGAGGGATGGAGCAGCTCTGCTGGGAGGGAAGGCTGGGAGAGCTGGGACTGTTCAGCCTGGAGAAGAGAAAGCTTTGGGGTGACCTGACTGCAGCCTTTCAGCACCTGAAGGGAACATACAAGAAAGATGGAGAGAGGCTGTTTACAGGGGTCTGTAGTGACAGGACAAAGGGGAATGGCTTCAAATTAAAAGCAAGAAGGTTTAGATAACAGATTAAGAAAAATTCTTCCCTGTGAGGGTGGTGAGGCCCTGGCAGAGGTTTCCCAGAGAAGTTGTGACTGATCCATCCCTGGAAGTGTTCAAGGCTGGGTTAGATGAAACTCTGAGCAACCTGCTCTCAGTAATGTCCCTGCCCATGGCACAGATGTTGGAACCAGATGATCTTTAAGTTCCTTTCCAGCCCAGACCATTCTATAATTCTATGATCCTAGATGTGATGAAATGTGGTGAATATGATCTAAATATCACCATGGCAACTCAGAATTTTCTCTACTTTTTCATTGTTCTTCTGCTTCTAATTGATAAAAAAGTGTATGTGTGCATGTACATATGTGTATTAATATAACTATACTTCTCATATAGAAAGTTATCACAGAAACTAAGACTGTTAAAGGCTTGGAATGGACCTTAAAGTTCAACTAATTTCTTTTGGGCATGGACACCTTCCACTAGACCAGGTTGCTCAAAGCCTTATCCAACCTTGCTTTGAACAGCTCCAGGGATGTGGCATCCACTGCTTCTCTGAGCAGCCTCTGTTCCAGGGCCTCACCACCCTCACAGTAAAAATTTCTTCCCAATATCTAATATAGATTTACCCTCTTTCAATTTGTACCCATTACTTCTTGCCCTATCACTACACTTCCAATACTGGAAAAGAAAAAGATGTTTCACTTCTCCAGGAGGAATGTTGACATCAGCCCAAATCATAATAGAATGACAGACAAGGGAAAAATGCTCTTTTATGGAATTTCTTGGGTTGTGGAGGGCAAAACCTGGACAACTTGACCTTTTTTGGAAGTTTTCCCATCTTAGTTATCCGGATAACTTTCCTTTCAAAATCTTTAGTATATTTAAGTGATTGACTTCAAAATATCTGTTGCAGTATCTCTTGATAGTGGATGTCTGTGATTATCCTCAAACCACTGCCATTTTCAACTGGTTAAAATTTCCTGTCAGAAGTTTGAACTACCCTTTCGATAGTTTTTAAGAATTTTTTCTGCCCTTTTAAGAACTTTTTACCAGTATGTTTTTTAACATGCAGAGTGATGTGAAATATAACCCTCACTGGAGATTTGCTTCACTGTCTATATAGGGAATGATGAGAAACTTGTGATTGTGCTGATGAAAGCAGCTGCATGAGTTCAGCTGGGTACAGGAGATAACACTTGATCTGATAAACATTTCCATCACCAAGGAATTTGGTTAATGTGTATGTTAGAGAAAGAGGAGCTTATTTCCTCAGTGAGTTTGTTTTTTTATTATTTATTTTATTTGAAGTGAAGGAAAAATTAAATCGATCTAAACCCTATACAAAATATCAAAAGGAAATTAATTGTCAAAGTTAGTACATCCAAAAAGGAAACACTATTGATGTTGAATGGATGGGATTTTTTTGGCAGTTTATGACAAAATGTGTTTCAGGAAAGTCTTCTATAGGAAGTCAAGTAAGTGCAGGCTTAGACACTTCATATTGAATGCAGAGTAAATCTGTTAAGCACAGCCTTTTTTGATTTTTCAGCTACAGTGTAGATGAGCACATATCAGTTTTCTGGTTTTGGATACTGTAAACAAAACCTCAAGTTTTTATTTTAATGTAAGTTGAATGATTTTGGATAAAAGAAAACTCTTAATAGTGTCTGATTCTCTGTACACTGGGGAACCAGAAAATTCCATTTTAATGACTGCCTCACACTTCAGCACCTTGTCTGAACTATCCTAAAAGTGTCCCCAGGAGATGATTTATGAGCCAATTTGGAAGCCAGTACTCCATAAGCCAGAAGTATGGAAGTGCCTTTCACTGACCAGAGCTTATCATAGAATACCTTGTAGGAAGGTAATGGAGCACTTCTGTGTTCTGCACTATTTCAGAAAGTTTGAAATATTTTACTCTCCCTACAGCAAAAGCAACATTTTTGTAAAAAGCAGGCTTAGGATATTTTCTGAAGTAAGACAATTGTTTTTCAGAGAGTATAATTTTTAAAGCATTTTTATATAAAATATTTATGCACATGAACATGTTAAAACTAATACACTTTTTAAAAATTATCAAGTTTGGCAAATATGCAGAATGACATTTTTGTTGTACCATCCTGACTTTCAATATGGTACAAATGCAATTTTATTTTCTTATCCATGTAGTTACATTTAGCTTCATGATACCATACTGTGGTTTATTCTGGAGCCTGAACAGTGAATATTGGGTAATACTTTGGAGTTTCTTTTTTAATGTACATGTTCTGCTTGTTTTAAAGTGTATGCCTGGATGAGAATAAAATCAGGGGGATTGACTACTTCAGTATCAGTCCTAACATTTTAGCAGACTTTCATTCTACTTTCTTGCAAAAACTTGTAGAAAAATGCAGAAAACAGAGATCTAGGAAAGACTGAATTATTAAAGGTAAAACTATTTCAGCACTGCATATATTCCTTGAAATATAGCAGTTGCAAATTTGAAACAGGTCATCTATGTTCTTCACATGAAGCTTCACTCAATTGACTGAATAGGAAATGCCTGGGTTTGGATATTGGATATGGCTGTGGTTCTGAAAGCTATTGGGAGGAAAAATTATAGCTAGTGGGTTTTGTCCAAACCAAGTTTAAGATAAGGGAAAAAATAATTTAATCATAAATAGTCATAATCCTTCTTCACCACACATAGCTCTGATACAGATTTTGATACTTCCAAAAAGGATGAAGCTTTCTTTTGACTGGTGAATTATCAGCATACTATAGAAAGTGCCAGAGATATAACAGTAATAAACTAGTGAATCTTTTTCTCTGTACTACTTCCATCTTCCTTTGTTGTCATGAAAACTTGTGATGAACAGAGGGTCTCAAGTAGCTACTCTGACCTGAAGTCCTTAAACAGTGAAATTTCCAGATGTTCAAAGCACATTGATATTAAGAAAAATATGTGGATGATTTTTTTTCCTCAGAGCACTTTGTGTCTCATAGGTAACATGGAGAACCTGTTCAATCTGCTACCATAGCCCCAAACCCCACTTCCCACTAACAACTGTCAGAGCTTCTGTACTAACCTCACCTTAAAAGGGTGATGAATCACAAAGCATGAGTACCTGACAGAAACCACACTGCTGTCCTTTCTTAAGAAAAATACTACATAATCCTAAGAAAGAGCCCATAGGGAAGACCAAAAATACAGATTACATAATACAGATCACAGTTTTCTCTAAGACTGCAGTCTAAACATTGTAAATGACTGTCTGTGATGATGAAATATGAGGTTTGCTGATTGGAAGGATCTCTGCCCCAAGTGGGCGTTTGCATACTTCGACATCTGCATATGTGTGCGTGTGTTTCCATGTGTCTGTTTGGATTTAATGAAGTCATAATGAAGTTGGATTTTGCCTAATGTAGGGAGTGTCCCAAATCACCCTGGTGATTCTGTGAGTGACTTTTGATGTTTCACACCTTTTGTTACTATTCCCCACATGCTTTACTATAAATGAAGCTGGAAGTCTGGTGTTTTGTTCACATGTCAACCAGGAGAACAAGGACAGGGGTTTGAGTTACTTGGAACTGATATTACTGCTTTATGTCTTCCTGGAGAGAGAACTTTCTCTTAAAATCATTAAAGCAAGTTTCTGCTCCATTGTAGACTGGATTAAGGAATAAACTATCCTTTATTATTATCATCACATTTCTTATATTGCTTTCTGTTAATCCATAGTACATTGCTAAAGCACTATTACATGGTGATTACACTGATGTATGGACACATAAAATATTTAGATTTCATGTTTATAATTTAACATGTTATTAAAGTGTCTTAGCAGTTTGCAAGCTCCATGAGATATAAGCATTGGAATCTTAGTAGAAAATCAGACTACTTGACAACAATTTTAAAAAGACAGTGGGTAACAAAGAGGAGATGAAACAGGTGTTTTTCCAAGCCAGAATAATGACTTATTTCTACTTTAAAAATCTTTAAGTATTTTCATATATATTACTGTAGAACATATCAAAACTATATGCTAACAGGAGGATACATCACTCATAGTCTCTTGTTAAATTTGTATTTGGAGAGGCAAAGACTTATGTACTCCATAGTAAGATTAGTAAACTTTACTAACTTTGTATTTTATTTAATGGATTTAATAATTCTTAAAATACATATCACAAAGCTTTGTCCTTTCTATCTTAAACTTTGATAACAAGATCTGAATCTGTCACAGTTTAGTGATAAATAGAGCCAGAAAAATATTCAGAATTTATGGCTAAGCTTTAGACAAAATCACACAGGAATTCAGCCTTTTTACCTCTGGTGTTCATATTCTCTTTGCTATCAGTAGGTTTACTGTGCTTTATTCTGACTAATTTATTCAGTTACTTTAACCTATATTCAGTTGTGTCTCAGCTACTTTAGGTGCCCAATTCTATCCAGGCTGTCTCATTCAAGAACTTGTTTGGAGAGCTGAGTTTAGATTGGTTTCAGAGTGTTATACAGTATCTGGCACAGGAATGTGCTTGTTTTCAACAATGTGTGTGTTCTTGTATTCGTAAAAATGGGAAATTGAGTGTGTGCTGCTGTTTTTCTGAGCAGCAAAAGGTACATGACACATTGCAGAGAGTTGTGCTTCTGTGTTCAGATTGGATCAGGTTTTTTATAAAGGTGAGCAAAAAGATTCTGAGCTAAAAAGATAGGAGATATATTGATTTGTTTATTAGCATTTGATACCCTTAACACTGAAGTCAACAGAAATGCATTTTTAATTTATGAGTGAGTAGAATCTCCTTTCTGAGAAATAATCAGAAAAATTGCTTTCAGGATCAAGTCAAAGTTCTTCCAGTGTCTGTAGACTTCTCCCAACAATAACATAGTTTCACTTTTAAGTCATGATCTGTTCTATAGTGTATGGAGTACAATGCTAACATAGACTGACATATTGCATAATGGTAATTTTTGATCTATAATGCATTCATTGTGACAAATATGATTTTACAATAATTATTTATGAACCTTAGAGTTATTTAAGCAAAGAATATTATTTTTCCCTAGACCCTCTGCAAAGCACTCTAATTTAGTGAAAACAGACTACTAGACTACTATCCATTATGCCATTGTTATGAAAAGGAATGATAGACAGTAGGGATTTTGCAATGGAGTACTAAATCTGAATCACACTTCTCCATTTTGGTCCTAAGAAGACTGTAAACAGAAAACTGATCTCTTCTTAATTCTTAATACACAAGACTTGCTACATGGCATTAAAAATATACTATAGGCCTGTCTTTCCACATCAGCACCCTTAAAATGGGTCTTGGTCAGAGCTAAAGTGTGCAGAGGTCACAGAAGGTAATTAGCACAGCCTGCTTCTGATCCTGAGGCAGTATCTTCTGCAGGGGTCTCTACAAGGTGAGTTCACGTTCAGAGTGTTCACAAATATTCACTGCCTGCAGAGCAGACATTATTTTCATGCTTCTGTGCTACCAGCATTTACTAACCAGGCAGGTTAGAGGTGTGAGGTTTGATCTTTAAAGTGACTCTCAAATGAGAGGGAAAAATAGAATAGAAAAGCTGAAACAACTGGAATTGTTCCACCTGGACAAGCAAAGGATTTGGGGTGACCTAACTGGGGCCTTCCAGTACGGGAAGGGAGCCCACAAGAAAGATGGAGAGAGACTATTTATAAGGACCTGGAGTGACAGGATAAGGAGGAATGGCTTCAAATTGAAAGAAAGTAGGTTTAGAGAAGAGATCAGGAAAAATAATTTAATGTGAGGGCAATAAGGCACTGGTGCAGGTTTTCCAGAGAAGCTGTGGATGCCCCATCCCTGGAAGTTTTCAAGGCCAGATTGGATGGGGTTCTGAGCAGCCTGGTGGAAATCTCCTTTGAAATGGAAAATGTGAAAAAAATAAGGGCTGGGTGGTTGTGCACTGGTTTCTGGGTGATTTGTGCACTGTGCATTGGAGTTGTTGAAACTCTTTGCTTGCTCTAAGAAGGAGTAAGTAAATTCACAGAGTGGTTGGTTTTTGTCAGGGCAACTGGGGATTGTCCACCCTAGCTCTGGTCTTCAAGCATGGTTATCTAGAGCAGGTTGCTAAGCACATACCTGGTTGTGAATGTCTCCAAGGATAACTCACTGCACTAAAGCTTAAGATTTATGTATATTTAATTTATAGCAGGTGCATTATAGTAAGAGTTGAGGACTTCACGTCCCCTAAATCTAAGCCCTAAATTATAGGCTTGATTGAAATTGGCAAATGATAATTTAGCTTCTCTATTGAAGCTGAGGTCCCCAGAAAGGATAAATCAAGAAAGAAGTCCCATGATGAGCAGTCCTCTCCTTCCTGTGTCTCTAATTCCACACACCTCAGCAGCCCTTGGGCCAAAGATAGAACACAGTCCTGCCAAACAGGAAACAAAATCTATTTCAGGTCTGTGATACTGTTCTCTCCTTTATTGTGCTTGCTGTCTAATTTTGTTAATGGATTGTTCTTGCTGCTTATTGAAAGAAATGGTATAGATTATATCCTTAGCTTAATCTTCCTAGATCTTCCTACTATGGCAGGACTGCTGAAAGGTCAAAATGAGAGATTGCAGTGAAAGGAAAGCATAGGAAGTAGCTTTTTCCTTCTTCAAACTGTCTCTGTAAAGGTCAGAGGTGACAATAATGTGTTCTTTGGCCACCTTATAAAATAAACCAACCATTTTTCCATTCCCTGAAGGTCTCTTTATGCATCTGAATCTTGAACAGACATCGATTACTGGTTCCAGTGGATTAGAAGTACTGGCAAACTGCACCCTCAGGATGAATAGATGGATAGATACCCAAGAAAGCAAAAGGAAACATTGAAGTTAAGACATGTTCTCAACCAATTTTAGGTACCTGAATTTCCTTTGTATGTAATTTAAATACTTTAACACGGTTTACTATTAAAGAGAGAATTTCTCTCTCCCTTTTCTGTTTTTAGACTGGAGGACATCTCCTAAATCTGGAAAGCATTGTCATTTTCATATATGGGGGAGTATTTTTCTTCCTTTAAGTTATTTCAACTTACTAATACTGGCAGAAATTGGTTGAATGTATTATTTCTCCCCATTCTTGTCTGTCACTAGTTTTGAAATTAGGTACTAATTGCCTAATGACTTCTAGTTTGTGTATGTGACTGGTAGTGATTATTCTTAAATGCCTAACTTGGATATTTGATTGGTACAAGTAACTAGACAAAAAAAGAACTAGTAATAATTATATTTCTGCAACCTAATGGATGTAATGGACTTTAAATTTATTAATTATTAAAACACTTAGAATCCAATTAATTCCTAATGTTGTGAGGAGTGTGTGCTAATGACAGTCTAGGAGAGACTGCATGGTTAACTGCATACACAGCATGTATTAGGGCAGCCAGTCACCAGAATAGCAGCTCTTGAGTGGCTCTTTCCTGGTGTTCTGTGTTCTGACCAGCAAGAAAGTAGTATTTCCCTGTTTGTTTGATTTTGGGATTTTCATTTTTTTTAAGTAATAATAACCAATACGATGCTGCCTAATTTGAAATTCATCAAAACTTTCTGATTTCAGTACAGGAAGTTCCATATGACACAGTAAAATATCATGCAAATCAAAATGAAATCCTAAGTTAAATATTGCGTACGTCACAAATATCTTATATTCTTATATATATAATATTCAGTTTTGTCTAAGGTCCTTGAGGTTAAGTACTTTAATCAATTCAAATCTCTAGAAACATGCAATCCCTTATAAAGGAATACCATGAAATCTATAGATGCATAATTAAGTAATTACTTGTCTCCACAAAATGTGGATTTAATTTTCAAATTCAAGCCTCAGTAGATTTTCTTCAGTTTCTAAAATTTATTATGAATGGGAAAAGTGGTTTAACTTTCATGGAAACCAGTGCTTTAGGAACACATGGGTCTGTCTTCAGAAAATACTTTTGATTTGTAAAGTGTGAGCAGTTTCTAAAGCTTGCCTCTAATTTCCACTTCTCAAATTCAATTCCTTAATGTATTTCTGTCACATTTATGTCAGCCATTAATAAATCATCCAGAAATAGAGTTATAATGAGGCATTGCTTGCTATATATGTCCTGACTTGATACAAGTGGTAGAAATATGGGTGGAATTCTAAACTGCAAAGCCCTTAATGCTTGAAGAAAGCAAACATTTGTTAAAAAAAATCATAAAACACACACCTTCACACCACTTACAGTGCCAGTAAATAAAAATATTTTATACTATTATTTTATTAGTTTAGTAGGAACATGTGTTTTTAATTGTGTGAGTGAAAAAATAGAGACCCCCACTTCAATTCAAGAGCTGTTTTTTGTTTTCCCCTCCTAGAACAATGCTGGCATTAAAATATTGTCATTTTCCTCCAACTTCCTTTGAAAAATATAACACAAATTATTTTTTTCTACATTTTGAAAACTTCCTGGTTAATTAATCAGCTACAGAAGACTCTTTATTATTTTGGTTTTCTATCTAAACAGGTAACAGTTGTCTTATTGTGGCTCTTCCCAATCTCTGAGCAAGCTCACTAAACTTCACAAAAAGTTGCTTACTGCTATACACCTATGGCTTGAGTTA
>WBND01000733.1:0-18216 GCA_013398595.1 Tychaedon coryphoeus | reverse complement strand
GTTTTTTTTTTGTGAATATGTTTATATTCTATAATTCTGTTAAGCTGTTCAGTAAATTCCAAGAATTTTATCCTTTGAAGGAATCTACTGAGGGTGTACTGTGAGTGCAGATTCCCTTTGAAGACAAATGGAGGCTTGGGGACTTCCAGCAGTATCTGTAACAGGAGATGGGATCCTTTCATTTTGTGTGAAAATATCCATATGTTAAACTTATACAAAAGGAATTTTCAGCATATGTACTTTAGGTATGAGTTTTCAAATTGGTGTTATTTGCAAGTCTTCTGTATGCAATCTTTAGTGGTCAACTAGATGATTCTCTTAAAAGATAATGTCAAAGTGTAAAAAATTATCAGAAAAACCCCCAAACTCTAATGAACTCTGACCTGAAGAAGCACAATAATGTAGATTTTTCTGAAACTAAGAAAACCAAGGAAAGGCTAAGAGGCAATATCTAGGATTCTGGGCTTCAAAGATATTGAGAGGTTTTTCTTACTGTAATATGCACTGCTGAGCATCTCCTCTGCCACAGGCTGAAGTTGGTGCACGTTCATTGATGCTGGTGCCTACACTGCAATGTCACTTGTGGTATTGGTGACTGAGCAGAGTTATTGTGGTGGTATGACAAGTCAGGAAAAAAATCACTTCACATACCTGTTTACAGATCAAGTAAAACCAGTATCTATCCACAAAGAGCCAGGAATTCTTAAACTTGTTATTTCGACTCTTATTTTTGTTAAATGTTTTTATTCCTTTTAATTTAAAAACTTGGATGTCTGAACTTCAGGTGCAACATATAATCCTTAAATATTTGACTAGTAATTCTTCCTCTGGCACATGAGGAAGACTAGAAGAGAGAGAGTGATAACTAAACAAAACCCATGTTTTTAAAATAACTTCCTAATTTTTCTTCAGAATCAAAAAAATCAGTAATTTGGACTAAGAGGTAACGATATCTCACTTAAATTCTTCCTACTTCTACCACCACCTCATAATTATTATTTAAGAGTATTATTATCTTTTCCAGGAAGGAAATCTTGTAGGCTCAGGAAATTCCCATGTGCCAAAAGGTGAGCCAGATGTACAGAGAGCTTTGGCTGGAGCTCAAAAGAAAAAAATGTTAAGACCTCTGGAATAATGGTCAGGCCACTCAGGGGCCCTGCAATGAAAACAGGAGAGTATGCAGGGAAGAGAACAATCTAAAGAGTCAAAGCTCAATAGGACTTAATTTGTCTGCTGCTGTAAAATACAATAAAAAAGGCATCAGCCACCAAGGGGCGGATAAGGATAATCTCCATCTTGTATTGGACACAGGGGAAACATAGTGAAGAAGGATGGGAAGAGTGCTGAGATTTTCAACATCTTCTTTATGTCTGCCTTTCATAATAAAACTTTTTATCCCCTGAGTACCCTGCCCCAGGAGCTGGAAGGCTGAGTGGGATCCCACCAGGGGTTCTGAAGGAGCTGGCAGAAGAGCTCACTGAGCCACACTCAGTCATCCACCAGCAGTCCTGGCTAACCAGGGAGGTCCCAGAAGACTGGAGATAGTCAATGGCAAGCCCATCTCAAAGAGCTGGAAAGAAGTTATGGGGAGCTACAAGGCTGTTAGCCTGACCCCATTGCTGGGGAAGGTCATGGAGCAGATCATCTTGAGTGCAATCACAGCATGTGCAGGACAGCCAGCAGATCAGACCCACCCAGCACTGTTTGCGAAAGGCAGGTCCTGCCTGACCAGCCCAGTGTCTTTCTACAAGAAGGTGATCTGCTCAGTAAATGAAGGAAAGGATGAGGATGTTGTCTTACCTGTAATAAAGCCTCTCACACCATTTCCCACAGCATTCCCTGGAGAAGCTGGCTGCTCAAGGCTTGTACAGGTGTAGGTGTATTCTTCACTGAGTTAACAACTGTCTGCATGGACAGACCCAGGGAGTGGTGGTGAAGGGAGATAAATCCAGTTGGCTGCTGGTCAAAAATGGTGCCCCCAGGGCTCAATATTGAGAAAAACCCTGTTTCATAACTTTATCAGTGATTTGGATGAGGGAATTGAGTGCAGTCAGATGCAGTTGATGGTCATCAACAGATGAACAGGAGCCCTGGTGGCCAAGAAGGCTATCTGCATTGTGGCTTTCCAGACTGGGCAGTAACCATTCCCCTGTACTGGGCAACGATGAGGCTGCATTTCAAATACTGTGATAAGTTTTGGGATAGAAAGACATGGGGAACCCACCCACAGAAGGGCAGTGGAGCTGGGGAAGGGTCTGGAGCACAAATCTGATGAAGAACAGCTGAGGGACGTGGGGGTGTTTAGTCTGGAGAAAAGGAGACTCAGGAGGGACCTTAGTGCTCTCTTACAACTCCCTGGAAGGAGGGTGTAGCCAGGTGGGGTTCACTCTCCGCTCCCTTGTTACAAGTACGAAGATGAGAAAAAAATTGCTGCAGCTTGCCCCAGGGGAGATTTAGATGGGATATTAGAAAGCATTTCTTCTTGATAACTCCTCTTCACCAGAAGAGTTATCAGGAATTGGAACTGCCCAGGGAAGTGGTAGAGTCACCACTCCTGGAGAGATTTACAAGATCTGTAGATGTTGCACTTAAGAACATGTTTTAGTGGTGGACATGGTTGTGCTGGGTTAATGGTTGGACCCCTAATGACTTTAAGGGTCTTTCCAACTGAAATTATTCTGTGATTCTATGAATCTACTATATAAAATTGAGCACAAAGGAGCTAATGAAAAATATTCAAAAGTGAAGGAAGTCTTAATGGTAGCATTATTGCTTTTTTCTCGAAAACTGCATGTTTTAGAAAATTCCTAAATAAAATCACAGGAAGGAAGTTTTATCTAAAAATTGTGAAGCTACAGTGTTCCTTTGATAGGCTTAAAAATGTAAATGTACAGGGGAGTATTTTTGAGCATTTTGAAGTATTTCCAGTACCAATTTCGATTAGCGATAATGATTGTGCCTTGTGAAGGACTGAATGCTTTCACGTTCAGATTCACTAGGTTTATAAATAATGTGTTTGGTATTATCAAAGCAATTATTACCATAAAAATACAAGAAATCAGGACATCTTAAATTCTGTTTAAACTAGTAATTACAGTAAAAAAATAAGACCTGTAGACCTATTTTATGCAAATATGGATGAATATATTTATTTATAGTTACATTACTAGCCCAAGTTACATGACTACAAACTTCTTTAACAGTTTAGAACAGTGAAATTTGGATGTTTTGATTGAAATAACTGACAAATAACAAAAGCAATTAAAATAATTTGAAGCATAGTGACAGGAAAAGAAATTTTACCTCTTCAACATGAAAGTAATTCCAATTTCTCCACTTGGCAGAAAAAGAAAAGTGCAGTAATTATCCTGTCTGTGCAAAATAAATTTCACGTGTAGAGAAATAAAAAGGGTGAAATGGTGTCTTCAGACATTAGTTTTTATTTTTCTTGTGAATATTGAAAAGAAAGTTTATAGATTTGGGTCAAATCTTCTGTTTATAAGCTTCATCTTGTCCCTACATAGCACAAACTTTTCCAAATTAAGATTTGAGAACTTTGTGTGGTTCTTTATGCTATAACTGTTTAGAAAACCTAGCTGTATAAGACAACATATGTGAAAGTCTGTGACTGCATGATGTGGTTACTGATAGCTATCTAAATTTATTTCCCTTATAAATTATGTTCCCAAAGACAGAAGCCTGAAATTGCTACTTTCAAACTGTACTCCATTCTTGGCTTGTTATCATCATTGTTGCCCTGAAATGAGGAGGTCTCTTGCTCTAGCCTCATTTCTGAAAGAAAATGCAAGTAGGACATCTTGCTAAAATGACAGAACTGAATTGGGTTGATATTTAGAATATATAAATAGAAAAACTATTTTCTCCTCCTTTCAGGATACTGCAGATCGTGGTCTTCAAAACGCTGAGGTGATTTGACTGATAATTTTAAATGAACCCTATTAAATGAGACTAATTATTTCTTGCCTGAGACAAAAGCAGAACAATAGACTGCAGTGCCACTTTTGTCAGTTGGCCTTATTCCCAAATGCCATATTCCCTCTGTGCATTTTCCTTTTGTGACTAGGCAGATTATATATTTTATTTGATGATCTGTCGATACTTTTACATGCTGAGATATGGTGGCAGGCAGAATATAAATATCTCCAGAACTGACTGAAATCTTAGCAGTGCAGTGACAAAACTTAGTTTTCCTAACCTCAGTGGTACAGAGATCAAACACCTTCCTTCTAAACATGGATGAGAGACTTGGGCAGACTGAGCTGTTTCAGTGATGTGTTGGAGATTCAGGGAATGCAACAGCAGAGACCAGCATCCACCTCCACTATCATCAACAACCACCAGCACAGCACATCCTACATGCTGCTCACAGGCAGATGGAAAGGGGGGTGTGGATATGCTTGTCTGAAGTCATTCAAGAATTACTCTTAAAACTCTTATCTGGAAAAAAATTAAGAATCATCTTAGTTGGTGTGGAGGCAAAGGAAGGTCTGGGAACAACCATTTCTAAGAAGGTCTATTACTTTCTGAATTAAATTTACATGTGTTTTTATACAGTACTCTTTTATCTTGTATTCTTTATCAGGAAAACATCATCCAAATAATTGTGCTAAGTGTAGTAATCAGGTTGAAAATGTTAGTGCTGGAAATCCAAGAAATATCTGGTGGGAAACCTCCAGAATTTGTGTGTCTAACTGCCAAATTTTTTTATTGTTTTACACATATATAAATGGACATATGCACGTAGAAAACAACAATAATGAAAAGCTACCTAGCAACATCCTAAACTAAGACAATGAAAAAGCCTTGGTAGCAAACAAGGTGTGAGATGGCATTTCATAAGCATCCTTCTGTGAGGCAAGGGAAGTCTAGTTAAATTCAACTCTAGGATTAAGCTGTGCTCTTGCCTCAAATGAAAGAGCATGATTGTACTTGGGTGGGGTGAGAGAATTTTGACGCTCTTGCAATTCTTTGACATATGGCACAGTCTAGCACAACCAGTCATCATGCCAAAAATGATTATGTCCTACAGCACGAATGCCAACACTAATTTATTAATGTTGTCAGAAAGACAGACACTGACTAGAGAACATTTAACTGCTTAGAGGGTTGTGTTTTTCAGCAGACCAGGGAAATATGTGTTTGAACACTTGAAATTTCTTTGATGATAAGAAAAGTCTTGTTACTTGTGAATACCTAGGGATTAATTTTGACCACCATCCCTGAATGTCAGATTTCTACCCCAAGCAATTTGTACTTGCAATGAGATCCTTCACACAAAAGATATTCAATCACAAGTATGACAAAGGTGATGAAGGACTGTTGTTTTTTTCTCTGTTATAACTTTAGCTCTGTACATAAATTCTCTGGTTTTTAAAGAAGAACGTTTGATAACTATTAAAATGAAACAGTGTAAGCATTAATCAAAATCCTGTAATCAAAAAAAAAGTTATCCTTTTGATTCCTGTATGTAATTGTCACAAAATTAATAATCCAAACTATTGTAAGACAAACTGTTTTAATCCCTAAGTTTAAAAATTGGACACTGGAAATGGATTTTCAGATTAGCAGCACAACAATCTGCTAATGTGGCTCATTAATGAGCAGTCATGTGAATGGTGCAGTAATGATTGTGCAATTGCATGGCTCCTTCCTGGAGTTTTTTGGGAGTTTTCATCAAAACAAGATCTTTTGTTTCGTTCAATGACTTTCTTCAATTCATAAAGTGATAAAAATATAAAAACACTCTTAAACGTTTGGTATCCATCAGACAACTATACCATGGTGCTAAAAAGATGTGGAATTTATTGCTATGTAACTGAATTGAACTGAAACTTTTTCTCAGTGTTTGGTGTCATAGCTTAATTAAGCCATACCTTGATTTTCTGCTGATCCAAATGTTTCAATAACAAATCAGATCCATCTGGGAGAGGAATGGTTATATGTTCTCTTTTTCTCTTTATGAACTATGAGCTTTAGGGACTTTATGTGAAAAAAGAAAAAAAAAATATATATATATACACCGAGCATGGTATAAAATAAATGCCAAGCATGAATAGCACTGGTGGTTTTCAGACAAATATGTAGCACAGCTGTAAAGTTGGGGAGAGGTTGTACAAAAGGCCTCCAAAGGCTAAATAACTTCTTTCTCCTTAGAGGTGTGATGATTGCCAAATTTAAACTGTATTGAACTAGGATAGTTCAAGTTGGGATTGGTGCTGATACACCTAAAAGATATTTGTCTCATTCTCCCTTCATAATTGTCATGTTAACATGAAATAGCCTCAGTTGGCTGATGATTCTTACATTACTCATTTGTCTGTCATGTGTCCTGGACTAAACTTCTGTCACTGCTGGCAGCAATGGGATGTGTGGGCTCCTCTGTCCCTGAATGGGGCTGAGCCAGGTTCTCCAGGTGGCCCATGATCCACTGCCTGGAATATCTGAGCTCCAGCCCTGGGAATACCACCGGAGAAGCAGCTGAGAGACCCTGCCAGCCTTGGCCAAGCAAACAGCACCCAGGAATGTCCCTCCTTCTGGGTAGGACTTATGAAATTTTAAAAAAAATCAGGGCTTGTGTTTCCACCTATATGTTTTCATTAGAGCTAAAGCAGTGATGACATAGTGGCAGGCCCAGTCCCAGCTGTTGAGTGCTTTTCCCTTAAAGCATGCCTTCGAAAAATTTTGTATATTCTTCTTACACATCAATTTTCCCTTATAAATAAATAGTCTCATAAAATATAACTAATCATAAAAAATAACTTTAGTAAATGTCACTTTTAAAGGAGTGCATTTAAGGTAACTGAGAAAACTTTAAAAAGTAAAATTGTCAACTGTATTGAGTTGATCCTTTATAATATCTTTGAGCATAGTCTAATATAAGAGAACATTAAAATGTTTTAATTTTAATGTATTTAAAATTATTTTCGAAGGGCCACATTTTGGCATGCAAAATTTACAATTCAAAAACATCAAGTGGATTACTTCAGAATTCATAATATTTTAATTTCCCAAGATTATTTAATTTTTTTACTAGTAGAGACAGTTAAGTATAATGCTGTTGACATGATATGTGCAGTAAAGCAGCCAGCAGACAGGCTGATGTTTTCTGATTTTAGTGCATTTTTCTTTCTCCTCTCATCCCATTTCAGGAAATTAACTTATAGAAGTGTCACAGGAAAAAAAAAAAAAAAGTTTTCATTACAGGTGTTGAGAAATAGAAATTAGCTGCAAATACACCACTCATTAAAGGAAATCCTCTGGAAATGAGAGGACATGATTTTTATCCTTGATTTTTTTTTTAACTCCACTAAAACATAAATTATTTACATTGCATTCAAACCATAATGGATATGGAACAATTTAGTTTGTGTTAAACGCTTTGCCAAATTATTACTTGATATTTTAAATTAGATTTTTTAAAACTTCTATAGCATAGCTATTGATCCCTCTTGGATGCAGGCAGGCCCCAAAGGCTGGAAAAATTTTGCTCGTTTGACCAATGGTCTCCCTAAAAGGACTGATTTACGGGAAGGGTCTTAGCACATAAACACAGTCAACAGTGCCATAATTTTTCCCTGCCATTTCTGGTTTTTTGCTGAGCAGGGAGTGCCTAAAGGGTTCATGTCCCTACAGGGCTGCCTCTTCCCTGCCTGCTTCCCCTGTCTGTCTACCCCATTTCACCGAGCAGCCCGTCACCACAGCAATCTTCAAGGACAGAGGAGCCAACAGCAACCCGCTGCCATCCCCTGCACAACCCCACCTCTTCTAGCTACTCTTCCAGCTTTTTTGTTCAAACATTAAAGGTTTGCTCTTGGTGTGGTCAACTTAGTGAAAAATCGGTCTTTTTCATGTTCTAAAATGCCTGGGAAAGGGATGTGCTGCACTTGTCTAAGTGTTAGATCTGGCGTTAAGAGAGTTTAACAGCTCTAGTTAATCCTGGTGTAGGAATCCTCAGCTGAAGTGGATCCTATGAGGAAAGGTTTCACCCATAATGGGGATCTTGGAACTTCTAAGGAAAAAAGTGCTCAATTTTTCTTTACTGTTGCCGTGTAAATGCTGTTAGATGTTACTCCAAGTGTCACTTTCTTTTATGGGGTGGTAACAGCAGGAGTGTCAGAAAATGAAGTCTTCGGTACCCTGGGAGTGAGCGACTCTTTCTTAGGGAGAAAATGGATGAGGTGAGATGTTTCCTTTTTTTTTGTTTTTTTTTTCCTTTACTTAACTCTACTTTCTTTTTTAAATTCTACTTCAGCAGAATGAGTATTTTTAAGCCCTAATGAGCAGAGAGAACAGAGCAATATGTTCAGAGCAATATTTAAGTCAGTGTTGGAGATTTTTCGTGAAATCTCTGCAAAGGATAGAAGTGATCTTCAGTTCTGGAAGAGCTGGAATGAAAATTGATCCAATACAGAAAGGACCTGGGATTTTTCTCATTTTTGACATCAGAGGCAGTATAAAGTTGAGGATCTGTCTCTTTCCTTTTGAAATGGCAGTCCCTGGTCTCTTGTGGCAAAGTGGCTGTGGACAACCAAGTCAGTGTGAAGAGGAAGTTTTATCTTTTTTGTGTATAAAACATTTCTCCTGAGAGAGCTTGAAAGGGGAGATATTCATTAGTCTAAATAGGCAGTATTAAAATCAGCATGAACAAAGAATTTCCTCCTCACTAAGTGCCATATGCTGCCTTTTCATTGTCAAAACACTTTGCATTTTTAATCAAAAACATAAGAAATTATTTAACTAAAATGTCTTTCATTTCTGCTGTATCAGAATTTGTGGATTGGATCAGAGGGAACAATACATCCACCAAAGCATAAAGAAAGACAATGGCTCTGAATTAAAGTCTAACAGTGGTGAGAGGATCCTGGAGACAGATTGCTTTATAGCAAGAAAGCTTATTTTCAAACCCTAACCTTTTTAAGTTTGCTCTGTGTGTAGCATAGGACTTGCATGACTTCTGGGTAGATTTTCTTGTGCTGATACACACTGCATCTCTTTTCAATGTTAAAGTTCTGAGTGGTACCTTTCTTGTTTCCCCACCTTATATACCATCTTATGAATGATTATTTGAAAATTTTTTTGAACATCACTGTCAAGATTTTGTAGGAGAGAAGGATTCTAAATATAGTTTTCTTGATGCATGTGTTACTGCAAAGAGTTGTGACAGATTTAATTCTCTATTGAATCAGGCACTAGTGATTCCAGTTAATTACTTTCCAGAATTTGCTTTTAGGAGTATCTTTCTGAAAGGGTTTCTGAGCCATTTTTGACCAAATCTTACAGAGGGTTGATGGTTATCATATGTAAGCAAGACACGATTAAGCAAATGCACCTTATTTTTTTTTTTATTGAAATCTTTATCTTACTTTGTAAGAAGAAAATATTTTACATACTTCACAGTGTGCTACAGGCTCTTGAGAATGGTTTTATTTATTCGGAATGAGTATTAGTTTTGCATCAATTGTTTTGCATATTTTATCTGAGAGCCTCTCCAACTCAATATGTCTATAAAATGAATAATGATTTTTCCTGTATGCTCCTTGCTAGTAAGCAAGAAGTCTCTTTAAATATTTTAAAAAGTGTTTCTGTACTCTTCACATTTTACAATGATGAGGTAGGGTTATACTTTAAAAAGTATTTGTAACAACTTGAATACAGAGATTGGTGACAATGCATTAAAAAACCTTAACATAGTTGCTATTAATTAATTTCTACTCTGTTAAGATAATGCAAAATTACTAAAAATAAATTTCAATATATTCTCTCATTTCAATATAATACAGCACATTATGGTCTTAAATTAACTTCCATCAATATTACACCTGAATCACCTTTTAAGAATGCTGTGCAACATTGGAGAAGCTGGGCAATTACTCTTAATCCCCTTACATCAGCATATCCTTTAAGTCCTAAAAAATTGCAGGGGAAAAAAAAGGAGTGATTAGCAGTAATAGTGCTTCCAGAGAGTACCATAAAATTTTGAGTACTAACTCAACATATTGAAATATAAATGCAGGATGGTAGGTGTAAGCAGTTAAAATGGTTTCCTGTTTGATGTTTGTAATAAAGCAACGTTTTGAAAATAAAATACAGTTTAAATAAATTTTCTTGTCTAGGGTATAACTGGAGCAAGACATCTTCAAGGACATACTCAGAAAAATAATTCATCCTGTTTTTTTTTCCTTCTCTTAAACTACATACCAAATTCCTCCATGGAAGTCTTAGCACAGTAAATACGTGTGTAAACAAAAGGATATGAAGCTGCATGATGGGTTGTTTGCTGTCTAAGCATACATCTCAAAATGAAGTAAACCACAGATGCTAGAATGGGCATTGGAGAATGGTCTTACCAGATATTAATATCAAAGCTATTATTTGCAGCACAGGGTTTTTTCTATATATTTTAAATTCCCATATAATTTATTTCTGGAAACTATTATTAAAACTAGGACTGAACAAGGGCAATAAATGTTGAGATCCTAGAAGCTGGATTTGGAAATTCAGTGCATCTCAGTGTGTAAGCCTTGATTTTTCTGTGTTTTAGAAACTTTTCTTTTTTTCCTTTTTTATTCTTTTTTTTTTTTTTTCAGAATGCTTTGTGCTATTTTTTATTGTTGCTTTTTTTTTTTTTTTTTTCAGAATGCTTTGTGCTATTTTTTATTGTTGCTTGGAGGCTTTTTGTTGTCAGTGGTGGAGTATTTTGGTCAGTTTTGGTTTTTTGGGGTTTTTTGTAAGGAAATACATCACACTCTGTGCTGCAGACCTAATCGCTTCTTTTTTTTAAGGCACAGATTAAGAAATTAAAAGCCTTATATGGTCTGCACTTCATCCATAAAGAGCATTAATAACTAGAAAAACAATGGGTTTTGAATAAATGACTACTGTTTAAGTCAACCACGGTGTAAACTGTCCATATACAGGTCCTTTCTTAAGGAGTAGTCCATTCAGATTCCAGAAGCTCACAAAATATTTTCATGGACACCAGCTCCTGTTATGAGCTATTATGCCATTCTTACTATACCTTTTACTGGTTTAGCAGGTAACAGAATATTTTTATGAACTGATTTCTTCCCTAGTAATGTAAAAGAATTATCAATAGAATTATCAAAACTATGCAAGTCTTGTTAAGATCAACGTAATTCAATCCTAAGATTCTAAGCCAATGGTCATCAAGGTCTGGTTTTACAGGTCTGAAATTCTGGGGATTTGATGTCAGCCAAACAAAAGGGCTCATACACCATTTAGCCAGATTAAAGTGTTAGCCAAATGATAATCCCTCTCTATTTGCAGACTTTTGTACACCAGGTTCAGGTCAAAGCAGCAAATGCAGTTTTTCCCTTTGTAAAAAAAAGCTCCAAAACATAGACCCAGACATGGGAATGTTAGTGGGGATAGCAGCATTACACTGTGTAGTTCAACTTTCAAAAATGACTAAGCCTGCCCAACAATTCATGGTGATCATCTGTATAAAAAGATCTGTGTTCATATAATATAGCAGGCAAGAGTTCTGGGGTATCAGTTAGTTAGATGTGAAATGATTTTACATGTTTCTGGAATAGAAATGCAGGACTGGAAAATGATTGACTGTACTTTTGATTGTCTGTTGGAAAGTACTCTTATCCATCTCAGAGACATTACTACTTGCTTTGCTCAGTACAAAGAAATCAAATTTTGTACCTCAGTACTTGCTGTCAAATTTTGGATATTTCAGTATTCTTTTATCCCTGCAGGATAAACTGCTGTGCTGACAATAAAATGTGAGGTAACGGTAATGCAGGGTCAATGCTAGTTATTCAGTGTTATCTCACTTATTTTACAGTGGATTTTATCCAGACTCCTCTTGTTTGTTAAATTTGTGAACACCTTTCAGTGGTGTTTTGTAAACCTTTTTGTAAACCTTTGGTTAATTAGTGTCAGTTCGCATTTTCTCAAAGGTGAATAAATTGTATGGATGTATCACCACAATCTTTCAACTAAAATTTAATTTATTGATTTTTTTATTATTTTTGCCAGCAAGATCCAATGCTTTGTCGTTTCAACACAGATTGTTTTTTCTTAATTTTGCCAAATACAGGTTTTCATTTGATTTAAAATTATTAAATATACTCTTGACGTCCAAATGAGATAAAGAAGATACATACTGAAATCAAATTTTGCTGGATAAATGGAGTCAACGTGATGTTCAAGGGAAGTTTGAGGTTTGACATTGCTGAAATCAACTCTGTTTAAGATAACACACATTCTTTGATTTGCAGTTCAACTTTGCAGTGTTTTCCTCGAAACATTTTACTGATGTGTTGCTGACATATACCTGTGAACATACATCTCTAAGGCTCCAGGATAACCTGAAGCAGTGAAATGCACTTTTCAGATTTTTGTTTTAATCTGAGCTGGAAGCCAGCAGACTTGTAGGAGTGTGGGGTTCCTAGCAGGGACAAGGACAAGTGGTTGATGTAGAGTCTCAGAAAAATATGGTGATTTGTAGGCCATCATTATTTCAGACTTAAGAGTTCAACATAGAATCATTGAACCATAGAGTGACCTGGGTTGGAAGGGACCTCAAAGATTACCTAGGGACACCCTTTCTACTAGACCAGGCTGCTCAGACCTCCATCCAACCTGGTCTTGAATTCACTTTGTCATAGTATTGACAGGGACAGTATTTGACTTCACAGATTTCACAGAATATTCTGAATTGAATGGAATCCACAGGGATCATTAAGTCCAAATCGTAAGTGAATGGCCTATACAGGGATTGAACCCTCAATCTTGGTGTTATTAGCAGATGTTGGTGCTCTGATCAACCGAGCTAATCTCAGCAGATCTCGGCAGTTGATTTATCTCATCCTGAGAGATGTTACTTTTATGATTTGAAATCTCATAAAACAGCATGAGATGCAAAACTTTATTCCCACCAAAAAGAAAGCAAGATTTGAATGTTGTGAACCTCACAGGAGAGAATCAGCCTCAAGAAACCCACAGGAATTAGCTCATACATATGATCACTTAAGTGATCACGGACTCAGACCAGCAGGGCATCTGAATCATTTATTCAAAGAAAAGAGCTGGTTTTATACACTTTTTCAAGGTATTTATATCCTTTTTCTAGGCACAGTATTTCCTTACATGGCAATTCTCACTACTGACCTATCCCATGTTGCCAAATCAGCAACATGCATTCTAAATGTCCTTCTGTGGGGTGATCAGTGAACTGTTCACCCATCCGTCAGCTTCCAGCAGGCTCCTCTCCTGTAGGAGAGGTCAGGTGGACACAAGCCTCTCTGTGCTGCCATGTGCTTCTGCAGGCATGTCCCACAGCCCTCAGCTCAACTCCATCCCATCTCTTCCCACACTTAAGTTCTGAAATTTTTGAAAAATTCTTTATAAAATTAATCTTATTACTGCCAGTAGAGATGAATTTATAAAGATAGCTTGTGTTAGCATATGATCTGTTGAAACTGAACAAGGTAGCACAGTGATTTAAAATAGTGTGTTGGAACAAAGGCTGCTAAAGGAGTCTTGGTGAATAGAAAAAACAATGAACAGAAGAGAGAGCAAACGAGGCGAACTTTGCCCTCAGACTACACCAGCCCATTAATTTCTACCCTAGTGTGGAAATCACTTCTCATCTGTTGTATTTTCAAATGTGTGATTGGGAAGGTAAGAGATCTTCTTTTCCTCACCTTTCTTTCTGCAGCCCTTACAGCTGAAAAGCCAGCTCTGTGAAAGATGTGCATAAATTATATACATATATGTATATGCAAATCTCCCACTTTGGTTTCTGCTGTGGGGCTCCCACTGTGTTTGACCCTGTGCTGGAAGTAGAGTGGTAGGAAGCTCATGTGTATCCAGATTCCTCATCTTGCAAACTCAAGTAAAGTTTTGGCTTAGGAAAGAAAGTCTGGAAAATCTTTTAGCAAATCAGTTCACTTTATAAGTGAGTTTTCTTAATCTTACATTCCCCCTTTCACTAGAACTGCGCTACTTTGCCTAATTTGTAGAGATCTGGGAATTTGTAACTCTATCAATCTATTCCTAACAGTTAAAATACAACATGCTGAAAACACCAACTTATACAACATGGCAATGCAAGCCAAATAAATTATCAAAATACACATATCTCTGCATCTATGTTTATAATCTGGAAGCCTATATATACACAGGCATTCTGATTTAAAAAAAATAAAAATGCAATGCAAAAATTGAATCATAAAGCTAGTTCACGATGATCTCTAAATTTAATTAAATCAGTGGTTTGTGAAAAGGCTATTTATTTTATAGTTACATTTTATCACTTTAACTGCAAGATAAACTGCCTTTTAAATTACAATGAAAAAGCTATTATTAAGTGGAATAATAACATTGATGCAATTTTTAAAACCTCATCTTCCAAATATTTATTCCTATGGTTAATAGCTTTCTGTGTGTGCTGAGTTCAGCATTAAAATTATTTAAACTAAACAAACTGAGAAGCTATAAGTATGCAAGTACGAGAAACTAATTTAAAAATCCCCTAACTACTATGCCTTTTACTGTAGCTAAGCTATTATAATTTGTTCTTACAAATAAGAGAATAAAATGAAACTATGTAATATAGTCTATTACACAATCTTTTTTTATTTTAGATGCACTTAAAAGGAGAAAGCACTAAATACTAGAGGTCGAATTGTAAACACATCAAAATGTGTTGCTCTACACTGTATGATTGCATTTCTGTTCCATTTTTTAAGGACCAACATTATTCATTATTTTGGATTTTGCCTTTTTTTTTGTAAAATATTCATTGGACAATGCAGAGAGCACTTAAGCAATATGAAGTGGTTTTACGACAAATCTGCAAAGGCTGAATACAAGAACTTTGACCTTGTCTTTGTGTCATGATTGTGACCAAAAGATGTGCCATTATTGTGGCATTCTGGTAGTGGAGTGACTTGGAGTGGGAACATAGGATTAAACCTATGTACAATCCATTGTGAGGAAAATTTGGAAGAGGACATGAACAAACTGGTTTAGTCTCTGCACAAGACTTTTTTTCAGCAGTGTGAAAACTAGTGCAATGCAGCAATGATATTCCCCTGGCTTCCAAGGCAAAGGGATTGAGGGATTGAAGCATAAGTCATATATCCATGCTGGAAAGTAATATTCAAGACTTCCACATTAGTTTTGGCCATTGCAGTGATATCCTGTCAAGGTTTAATGTACCTGGATCACCTTCATGAAGGTTTTACAGTTTGGTGCCTTCTACTAGAGCTGTGTTTTTGCCTCAGAAAAGGTTTTAGTTCTAGGAAAAATCAAGTTAGTAGTGCAATAATAAGATAGGTATTTTCCTGGGAGGCATGTTTGTTGGGTTGGTGCTTATCCTCTAGCAATCTCAATAGAATTTATGAATCTCATCCCACTAGAAGGACAGCTAAACTATTACAGACTAATTATTGCAACTATGTCACATAAAATAATGTATGCATTTTGCTAGGTAGCTGTTAGCATTATTAAACACAGTTACGGAAAATCAGAAATCTCTGACAGTAATAAACTTCTGATAGGTTCTCTCTTCTAATGAACTCTCTTCTAAACATCTAATAGGTCTTCTCTTCAGTACCAATAGGTATTTGAAGTGGAGTCAAAGTCCAATTCCTACCATCTTCTTTGAGTGTCTTGTGCAAGAAATCCCTTTTAATCTTGCTTTGTAATGAAAAAAGTATGTTTAGAAAAAATAGAAAATAGAAAAGAATAGTAAGGAAATGCTATTCAGTCTGTATTTGTTTACTCTTTGATTGACAAATATGTAATTACAGTGTTAAACTCACCTAGGCCTATTTATCTGTCAGTCTACATGAACAGATTGTGAACAGAATGAGCTGCATTTTTAATAAAGATTATTCATGTGAGTAATGTAATATCAAACTTGGTGTGCTAGACTGGCATCCTCATTCTTTTATCCTGATTTCCCACTGTTTCCCACTTTTCAAATGTTCATCTTAGTAAATTTCTGTACTACAGAGATGACTATTACTCCATATGTCATGACTCAGTGTGGGACACTATAATTTGCTGTTTGATTCATTAGGAAGTATGTTCCATGCTCTCCCCACCCCACTCTCTGCCTGTTATTTCTCCTTTTTTAAATGTCTTAGGAAGATAAGTGGATTTTTACCCCCTTCCCAGGGGAAGAGGTTTTTCCCCAAAAATATAATATGGAGGGGTGCATTTGTATTTTGTTGAAAGAGTGAGTATAGGGCATTTTTTTTTCAGCATAAAACTAACATAAACTCCCTATTAGTTGGGCAGGGGCTGTAGAATGGGCAGAAAAGGGAGAGGAGAGGAAGCAGAAGGGTATAACTGGTCAGCCTTGCAAATACAGACAAAAGCAAACTTTGTCCATATCTGGGTCTAGTGCTCCAACTCGCTAAATTAAGATTTTCAACATTAAGTTTCTTGAATGATGAAAGCAAGAATGCTCCACTGCTCAGATCTGATAGTAGGATGTGTCAATTTCTTGCAGTGCAATCACACTGCTTTGTTGGAGCTCCAGCAACACAACAGGGAATTTGAATTGATGTGCTGTTTTATAGGTCTGGTATTTTGTGTTTAAGCATGCAAAAATACTTGTTCTAAACATGTTGCTTCTATATACATATCTTTATGTATACATATATATGCATATATTTGCACATTTTTTCAACCAACTGCTAGACAATTTTCTTTAGGAATATTGGGTCAATCATGGTGTTTTCAAGACTATTTTGAAGCCATGATTATGTTAAGCTGTGTTACTGAGTGGAGAAGTTATTTAGTTAACAGAGTATGACAAAGGAAAATACAAGAATAATCTAGTGATGCAGTAAGAAATGGAGGTAGGGACTCAGTGAAGTACTGTGCGAGGACACCATCACTGGTCTTTGTTCCTCCAAGTATTATCAAGCAGGATCTTGTGATTAGCTTGTGATATTATCTTAAAATGTGTCAGTATGTCATGCACAGACTCTTTGTTTCCCTTACATGTACTCATGCTCGTGCTGTGCACAAGGACTTCGCTCCTTGTGGGGTGAGTATAGGTGCAGACTACTCTGTCCCTTAAAAATTAGAATGTCTCCCAGTTACCAGGGTATTCTGTGATGAGACCATTAGCATAGTTTAAATTTATTTTTAAAACATTAAGTGAGTACAGAATAGTCAAAAACTAGCTGCACAAACTCTCCTGCTTTAGGAGAGATTTACAGGTTCAGGATGTGGTGAACTTTTACCATGAGCAGTTTTTTTTGGCTTTCTCAAACTCAATAAACCCTCCTCTGCTTGGCACTAATGCTCTCTGCAATCCACCTTAGAAAGTCACATGCAGGAACAATTCTCATTTTCTGTACCAATGAAATTAAATGGCTCCTCTCAACATCACCTTTGCTTTGAGTAGTGTGATGCATGTCTTGTTACACACAATTTCTTCTGTATCATTTTCTGTTTTGAGATATCCAGCTACTTGGTTCTTTCATTATATAGATTTGAACATCAGACCAAAATTTAAAGCTCAAATGGGTTCATGGATAATTCAGAAATTGATGAAGATTTGTCTTTAGTTTTCATCTGCGAGAACACTAACACAGAGAGTTCACCAGTTGCACTCCAGAGCAAAAAATGTAAATAAGCTCAAATCAATTACCTGCTGAATAATACAACACAAAGAAAAGCTTTTTGAGCTAGGCACTGAAAATTGAACACTATGATTTTATACAGGATCCATGCCAAGGTCTCTGCTGAGATGGGATGAGTTTTTTGGCAACCAGTTAGGAAAAGGAGGAAAAGCTGATTATTTTATTGAATTTTATTTTTGTATTCACATGGCTGAGAAGATTCTTCCACTCCTCTCCTTTGCTGTTGCACTGTGGTGTTAGATGTAAGCACACAAATTTTGTTTTAAAATAAATGGATATGGCGTTGGTAATTGCATACTGATGAGTTTATAAATATCTTAAAAGAGTTTTCATATCCCATGTCAATTTGATTAAAAACCACCAGAGAGTTTCAGGAAGGCCAAGCCTGTTAGAAAATACACTTTGTCAAAATGAGACTGAGTATTTAAAATAAGTTGTTTATGGGAAATATTTTGTTATTTATTAACAATATTTGATCTCTTATAAAAGCACAAGAAGCATTTGAAAGGATGTAGGTCTGTGGTGTGGGACACCGGGAAAAGGTAATGAATTT
>WBND01000732.1:363513-489398 GCA_013398595.1 Tychaedon coryphoeus | reverse complement strand
AGGAGAAAAAAAAAATAAAAATCAAAACCAAGAATAATTACAAGAAACATGGTTTCAATCTCTGTAAATTACAAAAACAGAATGCCAAAGAAAGACAAATGTAAAATGACAAGATTACCATTAACTTCACTTATGTGGTATTTAAATATCTTTCAAATGTCATTTATTTACAATAATCTCTCTTATGTTATTACACTGAGTTAGGAGACCCAAGTCCTATTTTCCACACTGTATCACTTCTCTTGTTCCTCCATTTCTGATTTCTTATCTGAAAATGAAGATGATACCTAAGTGCTACCTTTGCAAAGGTGTTATGAGGGTTAGATAAGTACCATCTATAAAGCCCTTTGAGATCCTTAGACGAAAAGCTCTGTAAGACACAAGAAAAGCTCTCTGTAAGTGCAATATTTTTACTGTAGTTCTTACTATATTTATTTGTTTACTCTCCTCTAGAGAACATAATTCTGAAGAGATTTACATTTGAACTTTGAAAGAATTCTGTTATCTGTCTTTTGAATTGCTCTTAAGGGCTCTGTAGAAGAAAGGCAAATGCTCACAAAAGCACACTCAAATCTTTCCAAAGATCCCATTCTGCAAGATATTCAGTGTTTCCTGAGCAGCACAGAGCACTCTCAGCTGACTGCACTCATCACATTGCAATATTGGGCCTTGGATTTCAGGTGCCAGCCCTCCTATGAACAAGAATCCCAGCACAAAAAGAAATGTAATTCTACAATTCTTTCTCAGTTCGTTCTTAGCTGCTCACAGATCAGGTGGGCAGGAATGGTTATTGAGTCCACTGCCTCGGTGCTCATCAGAACACTGATGTGCTCAGCAAAGTACAAAGAGCAGGTCTTTTTACTGTCATTGATGCTGCAAAACAGAGTGCCTATGGGTCACTGCAGGTATTTTTATTGCATTGCTGGACATTATGGACAGATTGAACATCCAAATCCCTTATAGTAAGGTTGTTTCTCCCTTTGATTTCTGAAAAAAAATAAGCTTAAGGCCATTCAAACAGTTTTATATCTATTTTAATGCTATTCCTATCCTGAAGAATGAGAGTATGAAAAGCAGCACATGGGTGAGAAGGAAGGATGGATAAGTAGGAAAAGAAACAAGCAAAAACTTAAAAATAAGATTAAGAGAGTCAAACCTCCCTAAAGAGATATACTATTTTAGAACCTAGTCTGAAGGCCTTTGACCAGATATTTTCTGAGGTGGCTTCCAAAAAACCTCAGAACTAATACCAAAACCAAGAAAAACCACCCCTAATACCCAAAAGCAAAAATACTCAGTAGTAATTGAAGAAGTCTTCCTCATTAACAAGGCTATCTGCTGTAATAAATTTGACGGTACCTTACAGATTCTACAATATCAGCTTTAGGTGAGATTACTCATTAAAATGTTTTCTTTAAATCCTGCATCAGATCAAGCTGCCCAAATGCACCTCTTTCACCAATAACACAGTGGACATATCAGCCTACAAAGCAAAAGACCTGTGCCCAGACACGGCAAGCTGGGGCTTTGCATCAACTTCAAGATATGATGTTGTGCTAAGACTGAAGCACTCCACATCTGGTGCTGGCAGAAGTAGGTCAGACTGTCAATTGATTAAAAAAAAAAAAGAAAAAGTTGAAGTTAAACCCTAAAGGTTTTCCTACCAGACACAGTCTTAGGAACTGGTAACAAAGTGCTCAGATGTTTCACCTGTGTTGGAAAGCATTACACAAACTGCTTTTCTGATATTCCCTTATAAATAACATCACTGTTACAAGCAATAGCTTTTACTTTATCTTCAGGATTCCAGAGGAACATAATTGAGCTTTGAATGTAGCTGGAAGCTCGGTATATTGAACACTGTAGAAATGGCTCCAAAATATACATGTTAATTTCCAAAATTCAGTTGAAAACCAGAAATCACAGATGATAATTCAAACCCTCAATAAGAGAGAATATGATGAATTACTTTGACACAAAGGAATGCAGATTCCGTAAACATTGTCAGCATTATTAATTTTTTTAAAAAATCAAGTTAGTTGACAAATTTGGGTTAGATCTAAAAAATAATCTCATGAGATAATGGTTTGGAGAGATGCCAAAAATCTGCATTGGTCTGCAGGGGATAAAACTACCAAAGCATTTAGAATTAGTTTGAGACTATATATTGTAGAGGAAATTAATCTCTCTTTTTTCTAAAAGATTTAGAGAAACTTTGGATTAAGTTAAAGCAGAGGATCAGCCTGAGTTCTGCAGCCATGAATTTCTGCATGTCTGGAACAAGTTATTTCCCAGTCCCTCACTGACATCTAGTCTACAATGAGGGAAAGACCAACAAACAACAGAAAGGGGAATAAAATCAAGTGTTTAGGAGACCAGTGAGAAATTAAAGTCAATGTAACACACCTCTGCTGTGCAGAGCTCAGCAAAATGTGTCCCTACCAGCAGATGGGCAGCAAATTCCTGATATCCATTAGTATAAGAAGCAGTTTCATTCTATCTGCCATGATAAACGGTATCCCATTATGATTTCTGAAAGGGCAGACAAGGCATGAAAACTCTCCGAATGTTCTATATGAGGGTACAACTGTTCCATACTTACTGGAATATTCAACATTAAAATTACATAGACCACATTCAAATGGCCATTGCCATAAAAGTTGTATATCACGTGTATATCACATACATGAAAAACCTTTGAATTGCAGCAGTAAGCAACAGAAAAAAAAGGGCAGAAAAATTCCTGAATATAATATTTTTGGACTAATGGTGGAGTAGTCACTCTATGTCAACTTTAAATGCCTTGATAGTGTTTGGTAAGGTTTTTAGAGGGAAGAAAAGGATGTTGGAGGAATAACTGTCCCTTAGTAGCATGTGTCTCATTTGCACTTTTTTCTTAGGTAAAGATTATTAATATATCAAAATTTATCACTGGAGTGCACCAATATGTTGCGAAGGCTCATTCTCTCAAGCACTGGTCTTAATGAAAACATGGACTGGGCATATAATATAAATATTTTTCTATTTAAGAACATGAATTTGCAAGCATTCAGAAATATTCATGTACCTTTACCATAAACTACTAACAAAACCTTACAAAACCACACCATAATCTGAGTATATGAACACCTCCTTTGCTGTTTAACAGAGATAACAGAAGAGTTGGAAGCAACAGGATCAAGGGAATTAGAGGAAATGCTCATTAAAACAAATTTAAAAGGTCTAATGATTAAAATATTGATTAATTAGCCAAACATTGATTAACAGTCACACTTTATCAACTACAAAGGTTCTAATTACTGCACCATTATTCCATAGATTGACCTGCTCTCTCTTGTCACTTACGATGAAGAACAATTTTTATTAAGTGGGTTTTGGATTTTTGACCTGTAAAATTTTAATAGGGAGTGCAAAGAGGGTGTCGTGTGTGGTTTGGCATTTTAGTCACTGAGGGACGCGTAGTTACTGTCTCTACTTAACCAAAGGCACAGAAGTGCAAGAGGGATGTGAATACTCAGGGATTAAAGCCCTCCCACAACTTCCCAATCACAAGAGAGAGAGAGAGAAAGAGAGAGAGAGAAAGAGAGAGAGAGAGATGCATTCAAAACTACTGTAAGACTTCAGTGAAAGGGGAAACTCTATGATCCTAAACACTATTAATGAATAACAATTTGTTGTAATGATATGCAATAATTTAATGGTGAAGTATAAAATTAAAATCTCTTCTAATTTCTGCTCTTACTCCAAAGCAACCCAACTTAGCTTGGAGATTTAACCTATAGTCCACTAACAGAGAAAAAAAAAAAGCAAATCAAACTGAACCAAACAGACAAAAAAATAACCAAAAAAAACCAAACCCCACTCCCCAAAAAACCACAGAAAAAAAACCCAAAAAAACCAAAAAAAACAATAAATCAAAGAGTAGCTCTAGAAAGTAATCTACTAAAATATTTCTTGCTACAGCAGCCTAGATCTCAGAAACTGCATCACACTTGAAAAATATTTCCCAGAAAATTTATGGATGTCTTCCATGAGACTATCTTGCTGATTTCAATAACTGTCCATTTAAATCTGTTGATGTAGCGTTTAAACCTTGCTTCACAAAAGAGAGAGGCTAATACACACACAGGGTTACACTCTCAATATAACTGTCTGAAAGTGATGGTCTGGATTTACTCCTGATGAGATCAGCTCTAAGGCCAGAAAGCAGATTTATAGTGTGAACATAAATGAGCATGGAGGAGGGGGACCTTTTTGATCATACATATGCTTGTCAGGCAAAAAGTGCTTAAGACCTCATTGCCAAATAAGCAAAATCAAGTCTCTTACAGCCAGTGGAAAATGACATGAAGAGGACAAGTTCAACCAGATGCACCAGGCTGACAGCTTCAATAGCCAAAAAATGGTATCCAGGTGCTAACATAGAGTTTGAGCTTTATTTCCTTCAGACCAAACTTAGTGGTTCTCAGAAGACCAGCAGTATAGAAATACCTGTATCATTCTTCAGCAGCGTAAAGGAAAAAGTGGAACTACTGCCATGCCAAGATCTGAAACTACCTCAGCTTCTGCATACTGAGGAAACAAGTGCTTCACCCAGTTAGTGGTGCTCAAGAGCAAGTGAAGGAATTAATGCTGGAGGGAACAGGTAGATGTCCTTGGCCTTTCCACTCCATCCTCCTGTTACACTATTTTAACCAAAACAATTCCTTTACTTCTACCCTCCACATCAGCAAAACGAAAACTATTTCATTTCCATTATATAGCACCATATGGTCTCTTGATCTGCCTTCTTGATTTTTTTTACACCAGAAAAGCTGAGATATTTGTAATACAATTATAACTTAAATCCACACAGACAGTTTACAGCATAATAAGACAGGTCTGCCTGAGTGTTATTTTGCTATACCAAGGTTTACAGATTTTCTCAGGTTATTCAAAGAGAAGAAAAACAAGGGGGGACAAGGGGGAGGACTTTCTTGAGAATCCTTCTCCCTTCCTCAGCTCATACACACCCAAAGTCAATACAGTAAGAAACTCCATCATAGGCCACCTAAAGGGTATTTCAGACTAAAAGTCAGAAAAGTATCTCTCTTCTAGTTACGTTACCTTGCTCTTCAGCCCCCCCAGAGCAATATTTAATGACTACCACAGTGCAAGTCAAATATTGGACTTGCTTTCAGTTTTGCACATGGAGACCAGGCTGAGACAATGACACCAGAGAGGAGAATGGTCCCAGGGTGCCATAGAAAGTTCATCTCAACAAGACTTAGCTTGTTGCTGCTAGTCCACACAAGTCCTCTCAGCCCTTTTAACACCATGCTTGGGATTGCAGGACCCTCTGAGGAAAACCAGCATCTTTGTGAGGTTCACAGCGCTACACAACCACTCCTGACTTGTCTTTTTCCCTTCAGGATCCAACTTCCTCAAGATTACTTGTAAGGGACAGTTTTTGTGTATGTTCTTGCTTTCATACTTTGAAAAGGTACTATTTTCCCTGCCCACAATGTAGTCCTTTGCACTAAGAGCACAAGAATATGATCCTAACTGGGAAGAAACATAATAAAACAAGGGTTTAACAAGCTGTCCCTTTGTGATTATGATGGGATTTGCAGTCCATAAGGTCGATTTTATTGCAGCAAAAAAGTGCAACTATTGCTTTAGTGCCACAGTCAATCTCCAGAGTCAAGTGTGTTCAAGATTAAAAACCTAAAAAAACCCACATTTAATGAACTATTACCCACTACTTACAGGTAGCTCAGATATACAAGCCTGTACAGAGCTTTTGCAAGATGAATACTGAAGCATACTGAATGCATACCAAATTTAAGATAATGCTAAGGCACCAGCACAGCACAGAAAAACATGTGAGTATTTAGCAAGACAACCTATCTGCTCAACAGTGCTTCTGAAGAGAAATATTAGTTCTAGTTTGGCCGTAAAAGAAAGGGTTGTTAAAGAGAAGGAATCTTTTGATCATAACTGATGGTAAAAAAACCTTTAATATTTAAATATATTTGTTTCATCTAACAATTCTTGACTGCTCACTGCTAAAATTTTGCTTCCCTCACTATCCCGTTTCCCCAACAAGAGATTCCTTTCACTCTTCACCTCGTGATTTTGTAAGATCATCTATGCTCCTACTCTTCTATTTAGCAAGTGCCTTCTTAATTAAATAAGTTCTCCCCCCTCCACCCCAAAAACATATTGAAAACATATGAAATGATAGTGAGTAATGTGTACAGTAAGTATTTAGGCAGAATCTTCTTTATGTTTGAGCATTTAGTCTAAAAACATCCCATTCTTGTGTGATCCTTGGGTACTATTCTAATAGTGATGTTTCTACAAGTGTATTATATATATATATATACATATATGTATATAAAACTCCCTATCCAACACCATTCAAGTGTACCTGATTATGAATACTTGTCAGTGCTATTTCAGAAAAAAAGTGCAAGCAATACTGATTCACGAAACCCCAAAATGTAACAAAAATCCTGCAAATATGCATTTCTGGCCATGTTTCACAAGATATCCAAGTGATTTCAGAAAAATTGTGCTTAAAAACATAAGTTGAGGTAGCTCTACAGATTTGATTCAGAGCAATTATTTTAAAGAAAAATAACAATCACTGAATTGTTCAGCACTATTAGAAACTGTCTTTTAAATTCAGGTTTGCGTTTCAATCAGTGCTGTTTCCATCTCTTTTATGAAAGGGCTGCTAGAAAAAAAACCCCTATAGACAGAGGCCATCTAGAGCATACTGTATACCACAAGACTGGTACAGGGTCCAGGACTTGCCCTTCAATCCAACAGCTATGGCTACAGGCTCCTTTCTCACCTCCCAAAAATTGCTGCTTGGGGTGATAAATGATCAGCATATAGTTGGAAGCAAATCTCCAGTTCCCTTTCATGTATTCTTCATCTAACTTTATTCTTCTACTAATCAGTAGATCAGACATAGAAAACTTTGTCTGGGGACATTTAAGACTGCTTTAACACAAAAAATGGCAATTCTTCTTCCTGTGTACAGATGCACTATTTTATATCAAAGACACTAACTTAGCAAAGTAAGCTTCTTCTTCGCATTCTAATTATCTAAATATCTATCAATTATGTTTTTCTGAAATTTGGTTCAAGCATGCTATCCTATTCTTAATAGCAATTTTCCTAATATTGTAGTCATTTTTGGGTTTAGGAAATGTTTGTATCTCAGGCGTGATTAAGTAGATTTTGTTGCTGGAAGGAAATAGTTCAATCCCTTCTTTTGAAAAATAAATGCATGCAAAAGCCACAATTATACACATTATACACATCTCTTCACTGTGGTGAAACAAAGTGAATGAAGTTGATCCTTGTATGTAGTGAGAACATAAAGTTTTATGTACCACTTAAATCTTTAAAACAGTGTTTAAGTAGGAGTTGAGCATAATTTTTTTTCAGGCACTCTTCATGGGGTAAAATTTACTAACAGAAGGCTTGAATAACTTGAGCAGAGGGCAGTAGGGGCCACACAAAAGGAAGGAGTAGGGAATCATGCCTCAACATGGTAACTGTTGGTAAAGGTCAGCTTCCTACCGACAATAAAGTGCAGTCACCGTATTTATCTGGCAGATCCCTGTGACAATGGCTGGTAATCTACAGATAGCTTTTTAGAAAGGTTTGAGCAGTGGCCTTCACTCCGCATAACTATTATTCTCTAAAAAGTTTCTCTGTTCTGTTCTCATATGCCCCAAACAATACAGCACAGAAGGAATATTTGGAGCACATAAAACAATATGCAGTAAAAATATAACCTCCAAATTAAGATTTTAAGAAAATACTCATTTTAATTTTCCGGTTCTGTAATGTCAAAAATCATATTTTTTACATTGTCAGGGGGAACTTTCCCTGGAGGCTATATTGCATAATCACTCAGAAGAGACACTGCACTCATCTGCCCAAAAATATATGCAAGAACCAGCAGAAAACAAACAAGTGGGGCAAAGAGAACACAGACTGATCAAACCATACTCTGGTGTAGACAAAAATTGGCAATACTTAGGCTATTTGCCACTGTAAGCTAAATGTCATCCATCTTTTGACTTATGCCACGGGTCTTTTTTATTCACAGTTGACTTAAGATATCTTTAACTTTGAACCCTCTAGCTTTTATCTGTTTGCATTATAATCTCAGTGTTATCCAGGCTTATTTTTTAGCACACACATGCACCCACCCAACCAGATGCATACATGGACAGAAAAATAAGGATATTTTATCCTTACAGCATTTTGGCAGCATAATGGGAATAGACAGCAACTACTTTGTGTTACAAATTTGAATGTGAAAATTCAGAAAACCTCCTTGTATTAAAAATGAATTAACTGTGTGATTATTAATTGTGCATATTCCAATCCCTTTGTGCTGTACTGCATGTTTCTTGAATCTCATTTGAATCCTTTGGCTAAGTAATGTGTCAAGGGGGGTACTAGCCTGAATGCCTGGGTTATTTAAAAAGCAGGACAGCACTTCCAGATTAGAATACCAATGAGTGGGGTTAAAAAGGCTCTACTGTAGTTGGAGGGCAGCTCTCAGTCTGAGTAGTACCTGAAAAGGACCTCTATGGACTAATTTTCAGAATCACATTGTAATGTGGGCTCATGTCAATCATCAGAACAGACAGCTTCATCCCATGATATAAACTAGTTATACATTCAAGAGCTGCCAGAGGATCTTCATTAAAAAGGGACTTAGCATTAAAAGAAGAAGGTTGTTTTATTATAATACTTCAAACACAGTTTTTTGTTTTATATGTTCTCAGAAATCTTTTTTGTTCTTCTTCACAGTATCAAAAAAGTGCCACAGAAGCAGCAAAAACATTATATATTCCAATTTTTAATAGGAATCAAGGTAGCTTTCTGGTTTAAGGCATTAAAATCATATACATTTTTCTAAATATATTCATGTATTTGAATAACAAAAAGAAGTCTCTAGATGTAATAGGAGGATGTTTTTAATCTTTTGTGAGAAGGGATTTGCAGAGCTGACTACTCAAGGTACAATATCTACTGGCAAAGTATATCAGTGAGAGCTTTATACATATAAATTTGTATAAAAGCTTTGGGCTATCCACAAGCTTCCAGATACCAGTTAGATATTACAATCCATGTCATTAAAATTTAATATGATTGTGTTAAGAAGAAAACATTAATAATATCCATGTAAGTAAATCATTGACACAGTAATCTAGTATTTCAAGAAACCTTAACAGGGGTTTATCAAAAAATAAATAGATAAATGTATCTATTTACCTATATACGTATTATTTCAAAGTACTTGATTTAAATATAATTTTACAAATCATGCAGCTTCTTCAAAGTAGCTGGGAGCATCTTGATCTAAAATTGTTGATGCCTACCTGCTTCATACCAGGATAAATAGTTTATAGGAATCTAACTGAAATGAGGTGCTCCTTTTTGAGCAGAATACAGTGTCCAGTCTCATATGCTTTCTGCTGTCCTTTTAAGCTATAGTACTCATATTCTGCATTATTTTCTGTCCTGAAAAATGATCTCCATTTGTAGCCTTTTTCCTTTTTTAAAAATCAGCTCAACACTCTTCAAAAATAAGACACATTCTTAGTAATAGTAATTCTGAGCTTTTCACTGCACAGCTCTTTCCATTTTCTATTACCTTCACAATTATTAGCTAATTAATTATTAACAAGTTAATGAGTTTTTCTATTGCCTTCATTACCATAATATCTAACACCTCTCAAAAATTACAAAATTCTACTTCCAAACTGCCTGTGAAGCAGGAAATATCGTGCCCCCCCCCATTTTAAAGATGAGAGACGAAGGCACGAAAGATTTCTGTATGCACATTTTGTAATGATGATAACATTAAAAGCTAATAGGAATACTTTTGAAACAAAGTTATTTCAGTCATTGCTGGCAGGAAGATTACAAACAAAAAGCACAAAAATACTTAGGTAAATTTATCAAGGTTACAGAGGAAGCAAACTATTAATTAAAACAGAGATGGTCTTGCCTCCAATTTCTCTGGACAGACTACTAGACTTTCCTTATTTATTTTTTATGTAAATCAGTCACAATGATTACAACAGTAGTAGTACATGATATGATAATACAATATATATTGCATTTTTCAGTGATCCTTTTTAGATATTTCTCTGGAAGCAGTATCATTAAAAATGAGTTTCAAGAGCTTAGAAAACCCTCCTGGTGAGTGAGCTCCAGCAAACTCACATGAACCCAGGGATATCTTAATTAAAGTCTTTCTGATGCTTGAAGATAAAACAGGCATAACAATTCTTGCTCTTTCGGGTTCTTAAAAGAACTCTTTTGAGGCCACCTTCTCTTTCTCTCTCTGCCATGCTGAAGCCTTGAATTACACATAAACACGCACAAAATATCCACCTCAAAAAAATCTCTACAGAATGAGAGCATGACAATTACTTTGAAGTGCTAGCACCTTTGCTAGCCCCTGTCCTTGGAGCAGTTAGCGGTTCAATCTTTGATTTGGCCTTTATCACTGCCTAACAGGTAAATGGCATTCCAATCTTAAGCCCAAAATACGCACATTTGGAGGACTTGCACAGCATAGTTCAAATCACTGGCACAGGGCTCTTTGCAGCACTATAGAGCCAAGAAATTAAGGGAACAAAGCCTGGGCTGCTGCAGCAAATTATATATGAAGAATACAGGGTGGCGATGAGCAGGACCATAAAAGGACTTCCATGCAAAAAATATTCAGTGGGACTGCAGCTGCTGCTAACTGTCTTTTGGGCATCCATACCTCTTACTAAACTTGTAGAATCTCCAAACATCTGTACCTTCCAAAATAAAGATGTAGATTAACATCATCTCATATTCGGCATATTTCCAGACTGGTACAATAGCTGACAATATCAATCTTGTTTACATATTTGGCTCTACAGAGAGTATTGCAAGATGCTTCATGTCTCAGAGCATGCAGAATTATTTTTTAAAAATCTCCTGCAGGGCTAGTCCAACTTTCTACCTTTGTCGGTTTTTTTGTTTTTTAAAGCAAACTACTATGCATTATATAGTTTTATATTGCTTGCAGGGATTTGAAGAGCTTATTCTGGAAGATGCTGCTTATTTATTACAAATTGAATTTTTATTTTTGGTAAACCATGCAGATGTGTGACAGATTCCCATCAAATTATACATCTGATTACCCTCGACACCTCATTTGAGGTTCAATATATTCTGTGCATTGTCTTCCCCTAAGCCCATGCTCACCTTGTCCCTCTCTCTGCCATTTTCAATATGCTGATTACACCAACTCAGAGGCTTCAGCACTATTTAAAACATATAAATCCTTTTGCATGTGACTTCCAAGAGGCAGCAATACTAGTAAATTCAAGATTAAACACTATTCTTTTTAATTTATATTTTGTTTACATTTACATTGTAGTATGTTTATCCTGAAGGTAAAACTTCCAACGTCATTCACCTGTCATCCATGAACCATGTGCTGCAGTCTCTCTACTTTTGGAAAGAGATGAGGTGAACCATTCTGGAGACAAAGGAACCAGTATTTTTTATGCCACCAGATTATATGAAATTGTCTTCTAATTTTACCTGTCTTTCTCTTAACATTTTCAGGGTTATATTTAGCAGTTTACATTGAAACCTGCAGTCAAAACGTGTAAAAATATATTACAGGAAAAAAAAACAACTGTGCAATCCTTCAAGTGTCAGACTGCAAGCAGATAGAGCACTTAGAGAGACTTGAATGAAAGGAGGTTATCAGAATTATTTGGAGGGGATTTACTGACACCACTCAGAGCGCAACACTGGAAAAGGCCTACATGTTAATAAAAAAGAAAAATCTTCAGCTGCTCCTCTCTGCAACACTAATTTACCTAAAGTTTGACTAAACTGGTGAGTTTCACACACAGACTGTTACATGACAGCCACAAACCACAGATTCCCCAGAGTGCATCAAGGCCCAATAAGAAATGCTTTGTGACAGAGAACAAAAACTTCTTTTAGGGAAATAGAGGCAAAAAGTGAATCCAAAACAACCAAAACAGTTACAGGAAACAGCCTGAGGTGAAAAAACTGACAGTCTTGTTAGGTAGTGTCCTCTTAGCATTTTGTTGCGCCCAAAAAGGATTGAGAAAGGGATAAAGATGTTATAACACCCATGTTATAGTAGCAGACATTAATCAATTTGACAATGGCAGCATTATTAAACACAGCCACTATCTATTACTTTTTGTAAATAAAAGCAGCTTTTGTCAAAGCAGCCTCAAAGAAAGCAGCAAGTTGACCCATTCATGAAATGAGGGTTCTAGTTCTCAGGTAGCTGAAAATTCATAACACCCCTTCAACAGCTGCTAAAAAATACATATAATATTATATGACTCCTGCTTAACCAGCCTTTTGTATTGTAGAATGTAGAATGATCCTCATTTCATATATGAGATCAAGAGATTGCTGTTAGAATTATCTTCATACAACATGAAATTAGCAGAAAAAATATGACTAAACTAGTAATATCCAATTATGCAAAAGTTCAAAATTAAAATGCGTTGATGTAGAATTGGTCTTAAATTTTTATGCCTAAATTAAATTTTCATTAAGAAAACAAAACCTCAAATCATTCATCTTCTCAGAAAACCCACTGAAGCTTCCAAAGACATGTACTTTTGAAAGAGTGATAGACACTTCAGTAGTTGCAAATATCTTTAAGTAAGGAGCCCATTTTTTCTACAAATGCCTTACAGAGTTTTTGAGAAACATTAGGAAGTTAGTCATCTGAATGAAGCTGTTTTAGGAAAAAAATTAAGTGGGGGGAGTGTTGTCCATAATTTTACATTGTTGTTCCACTTCACACTATGTAGGGAGTATTGAGTTTCTACCATAATTCCTCATTTATTTGAATTTAATAAATTTTAGTGTTCTTGATATTATGCTTTACTACTCTGAGCCTATTGATGCATTTCCACTAAATCCTTTTCTGTGTCCTCTTTTGGAAAAATCTTTAGAAAAGGTGTGACAGCAAATGGGTGGGGGGGTGGGAGCAAGGAGAAGGAGAGAAGAGAGAAAAAAAAGAAAGGAAAAAAAAAAGAAAAACGAGTCTTGCAGATCTTAGACTATTTTTTTTCAAAGGTCTGTAGCCATCACCACACCAGAGAACCTCACACAGATTTTTATTTTTTTTTCAGAAAATGTTTTAACACCAGGATTTGATGTCTAGTCTCTGCTTCACAGACATATCTCTTTAAAGGAAACATTCCCCTCTATCATTAATGTGTAAGTCAGTCAGTCAGACCTTTTTAATAAGCAGTTGAAGAGCCACTGTCTTTAGCACATGAAACTAACAAAAGCCTCATTAGTCAAATGAACAAAGAATAGTTTGAATATCAATGTATTATTTTAGAGGAAAGCCTCCAAGAGAATCTCAATGCAATTCTTTTTACTGGAGTTTCTCCTGTCCAAATTTTAATGTTCTGTACCCTACCTATGGAAAATTGATGAATAAAGAAAGCTGTTAAAAGACGACATCCATTGCATGTAATTTTTCCAATGTTTCACTGCTTTTGACAATAATACAAGTAGATAACAGGTCTTTTTATAAAAAGAAAAACAACTTGTTCAACACAACTGTTTTTTTCTGCTCTGTCAGTGATCTGTTGCATAAATAACCTTGCATCAATTAACAAGGTTATTTAAGTGACCTCTTAGCAGAATAATAGGGCATCAAACCTATACAAAATTTGATTAAAACCTCCTGTTCATGTCACAAGCAGAAGTAAAATCTCTACTGGGAATGCCCATAAGCAATTTGGAAAAAAAGTCACAAATGTTCTGTATAAAGATTTCATGAAACTAAATTCAGAGACAACAGCAACTCAGATTCTAAATTACTTACTAAAACAAAAGAGAAAAATTTGAGCAATATTCCACAGAGACAGTGCACAATGTGTTTTGTCTATACACTAGAAGGTATAATTTATCCATTTTCATCAAGAAATGCTCAAAAACACACAGGAAGTTCTATACAGCATAAACATACAGAATGTTCCTACAGAAACAAAACAAGTTTTTCTTTCAGACCTAGACTTACGATAATAAGACAGATAACTCAATGATAAAAAAATTATTTTTTATTGGAATTTCATAATTAAAAAAACTAGATGGGATCCATCCTTTTTCCAGCTAGAGGTGGTACAATAATTGGTTCTTATCAATCTTGTAGTAAATCACAGACATGTGGTACCTGGTATACCGGTCAATTAAAATCCTGCAGAATGTCATCAGCATGTTTCCCTCAAAACACAGTACTATCCTTCCAACACTATTCTGTCTCAAAACAGTGCTGTGAATAACTGCATACAGAAAGTGAGGAGAAAAAGCTGCAAATGGACATAAAATTTAATGTCAGATAATAATTACAGTTAAACATTTAAAACACTCCGGGAAATGAATGCATAATAGTTATGCATCCAGATATGTTGTTAGGCAGTAAAATTACAAGTGCTTTCATCCTCCAAATTGTGCTGTTAAGGAGAATTAGAATAGGTTGGAGGTGTTTGTCTTCGTGCTATGACATGGAACAGCGCAGATTAGAACCAAATCTTGCAGGTACAGGCTGAAAGTAGACGAAAGCTGTTGCTGTATCTGGCTATTACAGCAATTCCATAGCAAGACTCAGATACAGAGACAAAAGCAAGTGGGAAAAACAATTCTGAAGTGATTCTGGAAAAAACTAGTAAGAATGGGAAATTAGAGACTTCTTTCTGAAAGTAACAAGTGTTGACTGGAGAACTTTCAGACAAAACACATTGGAATTAAGGCATACTTCTGATACAGAATTACAGAAAAGTCTGCCCTATAAAGGTCAAGAACAGCGCAGATTAGAACCAAATCTTGCAGGTACAGGCTGAAAGTAGACGAAAGCTGTTGCTGTATCTGGCTATTACAGCAATTCCATAGCAAAACTCAGATACAGAGACAAAAGCAAGTGGGAAAAACAATTCTGAAGTGATTCTGGAAAAAACTAGTAAGAATGGGAAATTAGAGACTTCTTTCTGAAAGTAACAAGTGTTGACTGGAGAACTTTCAGACAAAACACATTGGAATTAAGGCATACTTCTGATACAGAATTACAGAAAAGTCTGCCCTATAAAGGTCAAGAAAATATAGTACTAGAGGTGGTTAGAGAACTAGCTTGGATATCTGACACAAAGGTTACTTTTGGGGATGTAGGGAGTTAATAAGGGGGATGCCATGAGCATAAGAATTTATACTGTTTGGTTTGTTTGGGGCTTTTTACATCTCCTTTCTGTATTGATGACCTGGCAGAAGAAATGTGAAGAAAGGTGAGACAGTTTTTGCTGACACAAAAATGGGCTGGGGGAGTGAGTCAATACAAAAGTGGAAGCAACATAGGTCAGAAAGTCTTGGGAAAAACTAGGAGTCTGAATGGATAAAAATGAGTTCCAAAAGTCATCCTAAAAACCATAAAATAATGAAGCAAGGTAGAGAAACAGGAGATCAAAACTAATTTTCTTTCCACAGAACTCAGTAGAGAAATGATAAAACACAACATACCAGCCTCTATAGCATTATATGCATTATTGGTCATGTTGCTGTGATTCACCACAGTTAAAAGGCAAAACAAATTTTGAAACGGTTAAGCAGCAGAGGTGAGTCTGCTGCTCCATAACAAGCAAGCATTTCAGCCACTGGGATAACACTGGTAAGTCATCATGTCAGAAAAGAATAGTTTGGAGTTGCTGAGTACACACAGAGAGCAACATTACGTGGTAAGACTGGGATGCGGAAAGCTTGATTATTTATAAAGGTAAGGGAAATTTTGTGGCTTTTTTCAAAAGCAAAGGTGATTATGAAGAAACTCTATTAAGGTACACACAATCCTGAAGGGAACAGAAAGGAGAGATGCTGCAGGCTATCTGAGCTTGTGTTAAATAGAAGTACAAGGGGTTATGAACTTAAGCTTGGGGAGGAATTGGGCACTAAAAGAATTTAGGTAGAGTTTTCCTGCACTGCTGCCCTTAGTGAAATAACCTACCAAGGCCAGTCATTGTAATAAGCAGTATACAAAAAGAAATATTAGAAAAGTATATTGTGGTGTGACTGTTCATTTAAAGCGGTATGGCAGCTCCATAAGGGTTTTCTGCTCTCAATATTTCAGAAACTCTCCCAACTTTGCAGAAGTTTTAAGCCACTTAGTACACTTTCAGGGAAAATATAATCAAATGGGATAAAATGCTTGAATTCTGAGCATGCAATTCAAAAGTATGAGCACACAATAAGAATATTGCTATGCACCATGTAATACAAGCCATAGAATTAACTGCATTTTATATTAATATATATATTTATTATATATATATATATTATATTTATATTAACTTAATTGCTGATGATGGTGTCCATCTACTATTCCATCTACTGTCCATGTAGGATGGAAAATACTAGGGACTGAGAACTCCTCGGTCTTAGAAGGAGAACAACTTAGAGATTGACATGTTAAAAAAAAATTTGAAGACTTTTAAGTTCATATTCCTTAAGAAAAACAATTTTGAGGTTAGGAAGTTTCCTCATCCAGTTTTTCTAGGTATTCCTTCCAAAACGACCAGGATTAAGACTAGACTTAATCTATTCACAAAGTGCTAACAAAACCGGGCCTTTTGATTCCTAAAAACACATAATTGCCTTAAACCTAAGAGGGAATGCTAACTGTCCTAAAACCAAATGTTATATCCTTCTCTAAATTTCCTCCCTCTCAAAGATGAGTTTTTCTAACAGAGTTTTATCCAAAGCTCTGTAAAACCATACAGTCATTCAGGTTGTAAAAGACTTCTATGGTCATCAAGCCAAACTACTAACCTAACACTGACAGGTCCACCACTAAACCCTGTCCCCAAGTTCCACATCTACGATGTCTTTTAAATACCTCTCAGGATGGTGAAAAGCACTGTCATGAAGAGTCTGTTTCAATGCTTGACAAACAGTTCCATGAAGAGATTTTTCCTAACGTCTAATTAAATCTCCCTTGGCACAACTTTTAATCCATTTACTCTTGTCCTATTTCTTTTTACTTGGAAAAAGAGAAAAACCCCTGCCTGGCTACACCCTCCTTACAGGTGGTTGTAGAGCAGCAAGACCCCTCCAAGCCTTCTTTTCCCCAGACTAAACAACCCCAGTTCTCTCATCCACTCCTCATAGATTTTGTCCTCCAGACCCTTCCCCAGCTCCATTGCCCTTCTCTGGACACACTCCAGCACCTGAATGTCTTCCTTGCAGTGAGGTGCCCAGAATTTGACACAGCACTCAAGGTGCAGCCTCACCAGGGAAGCAACTACTGCCCTGATCCTGCTGACCGCATTGTTGCTGATACAGGTCAGGATGTCATTGGCATTCTTGGCCACCTGGGCACAGCTGGGTCATGTTCAGCCACTGTCAACCAGCAGCTCCAAGTCCTTTTCCACAAGGCAGCTTTTCAGCTGATTACCCTAAGATGTGAATAGAGTGTCCTTCAATCTTGGCAGCTAGGCATTAATGTGGATTTCACACTTCCCTACTGTTAATGTTTGTGATATCCCCTTGTCTAAATACCCTCACATAGCCGGCTCTGGAGACTGATGAAAGATACCGGGGTACATAGATCTTTGGGGCTAACACAGTACAGCTGCTCTTATGTTCTCACATATGCCAGGGAAATCATTTTGTTTCATTATAAAACTTAGAAATCAAATGCATTTTTAGCATTGCACTTCATGAACATTTGACAGCATTATACAGGGATTGAATATAATGTTTGTGGATTTTAAAATCAAAGAACTTGATCTGTTCAAGAGAAATTTTTTCAAACAGGACTAACAATTCAGAAACACACTTTTAGACCAAAAGCCAGGTGAACAAGAAAGCACCTGCCCTTTATGGCCTTTATTTGTAACCCCAGAAAACCACTGCCTGAAAAACATCTACGGTAGAAACTTTTTATAATTATTTTAAAAGGAAAATGACCATAAATGACCATTGTGCCCACACAAAACAATGTAGGCATTCAAATTAAAGCTTTGTTACTGACTTCAGTAAAATTATTGTTTGTTACAGGTGAAATCATCTGCTGTGAAATGCCATGCTTCAGGACCACCCACAAAATTGTGTTTAGAGAGTATTAAGCCTGAGCTTTACAATTCATATGCTCCAACTTAACATCAAAATTTTAAGTCCTTACAATTGAACGCTTCGTTATCGCTCTAGTAAAGAATTATTTGCTCCTAATGAATGACAAACTGGCAGGTTTGATACAATGCAAAGCAGTAGAGATTTTTCTCAACCACCAACTACAAGACAAACCTCACCAAGTTTTGAAATGGAAAATGCACTCCCTAAACATTTTAAAGCACTGAAAAATTGTCTTTGCCTATTATCTCATTGATTTTTCTGAACAGCAAAGCTGTCAGGAGACCACTGAAGAGACTTTTTGAATCTTCCAGGAGTTTACCCCCTTAATCACAAAATACTCTCATTTCCTAAGTCATTTCCTAGTTAGAAACTCAGCTTGCTAACAAGTCATTTGGAGAGAGGTCTTGTTTGGAAAGGGCTTAAAAATACACTGTATGAACATATGCTGCCTATTAAGCGATGAAACCCACACCACACACAGTTAAACATGTACCATGTCTGTTTTGTTGTCTGTTAACAAAAAAAATTAAATGCTTGGACCAGTTTTAAGGGATCTCTCACAAAGGTGTTCACTTGCAAATGTAATTAACAAAATGGACTAGTCTTTCTATAACTTTGAGCCTATAACTCCCTCCCCTTGATATACATCACCACACTGATGATTCTTTGCATATTCCATTTTGTACTACCAAGAAGAAATTGCTTAAGTATGAAGGCTTTTAAAACCTCAAAATCCCCCCAAAAACCATTCACTAGAACCTGGACTAAGATCTCAAACTCATTTCACATAGACCATATCAGATATCAGATCTACTTAATGGCAACTTTTGTTCTCTATAGGCAGGTTCAAACCTACTCAAAAGGGTTTCTTACCTCATTATCATTTATCTAAGCACTCCTTTATGATCAAATTTTCCTCTGCCATATCAAGTAGAGCTCAGAATTAAGAAGGTTTAGTAACAAAAATGCCAAGAGCAGAAAGCTGACAAATGCTATGCATATCGTAAAGAATGACCTACTTTAGAACACGCCTATATGTTAATTCCTACATCATTTTCCTGGCTATTCTCTACAAAAATTTGAATCTTTATCAAGGAGGAAACTAAAAGGCATGAGCTCATTTTCAAGGAAGTTGTAGGTAGATGGCTGGCGCATATTTTTGTAAAACAGAGAGAGAAAAGGAGAGCTGAAGCAAATGGAAGAAAATTTCCCCTTTAAAAAAGGTCCATATTGCTGAATTACAGTACTACAACTCTCCAACACTTGAATATGCATAGGTGAAAGTTACAGGTTTTTTTTTCCTGTGGGGGGGGAACCCAAGCAACCAACCAATAAAAAACCAACCAAACAAAGAAAAACCACACACCAAAACAAAACAAAATATTCCAAACCAGCTCAACCACCCAACAAACCAACAAAATTACTAGTATTCCAGATGTAAAAAACTAATTACCTTCACAGTTCATTCAACTTTTGGGGTAGGTTTTGCTGTCCACTCAGGACATACCTTCCAAAAACTGAGATTTTATTGGTATCAGATTTTTAAATAGGTAACATCTGAATTATTACATTTTTTAAATGCTGTAGCTTTTTGAGACAGTGTTTCAGACTGATAAGTCCATTATGCAATTGTGCAGCTTGGTAGGTACTATCAGGATGAACTTTGGAAAGCAGTTAGAATTTAAAACTTTGCTTTCAAATTTATTTCACAGTTTAGCTTTGAGAGGAAGTTTTTTCACTATAGGAATTCTCAGACAGCTATGCTGAGCCAACTAGGTGCTTCTTCCTTTCAAGTCGAACCCTTTAGATTACTTTAACACAGTTCTTTGTGGTTTAATTTATCATATGTCCTGGCACCATTTATCACTAAATACAGAATGATGAAGAAATGGCTCTATTAAAATGGAATAACTACTGAATTAAAAAGCTGTTAAATGAGTTGGAGTGCAGACTCCCGTTAACAATATGTGGGAAGAGTGTTTGGCTGAAATAAATTACTTTCACTGTAATAATTTGAGAAGTGCACCTTTGGAGAAACATGTTCAAAAATTCACATCTTGATTTCCTGACTAAAATCACATTCACCACTAATAATATTTTTAAATTAGCTTCATGGCTAAGGTGGAGAAAAAAATTAGTCTCAAAGGCTTTGGTTCAAAACCAAAATACTCTTTATTAAAAAATATATGAATGGTAGTTTTAAAAATACACATGCAAAATAAAATTGCTGATTCCAATTAAGATATATTTCTCATGCTTACCCTTAACTTAAAAAAAAATAAATTTTCAATCCTTCAATGTAGTCTGCCATATAAGCTTGTAAATAATATATAGCCCTGTAATTCAGAGGAGTCTGCATTGTAACTCTGAAAATTGTAAACAGTCGACTACCTAATGAGTTGAGATTTTTTTTTCATTTTATTGATTGCAACAGAAAATGGAGGTAAGAGAAAGTACTGAACAGATACTCAGAAAATTCATAATTGACATGTTTCAGATATAAAGCACTTTTTTCATACTCTAAAAAAATGTTGGATTAAACAATTTATTAAACAAACAAGAGCCTATTTCCAAAAAACTATTTAGTGCTGTAGACTACTGCATTCTTATTCTTGTATTTAATAAATGCATTTCTTGTGGCTAACAGCAGCATCTAAGCAACTCTTATTAGGAAATTATTTAGCTCAATAAAAGGAAGTGTCTATCACTCTGGGCCCTCTCATGCACTGATTGATTTCACTGGAAGCAAAAATAATTTCCCAGAACTCACGTGCATCATCTTGCGCCTTTGAAATGACCTCCTCAGGGATATCTTATAGTCACAGAGTGGCATCTTTATGGTTTTAAGAGCAGATTTTATTCCTATGAATTGTTACTAAAAAGTCGAGTCCTGACTAAGTCTGTTTTCAGGCTCTACTGTGGCACGGAACACAAAAATAGTTATAACACGCATCTCTGTCAACGATGCCAACACCATGTGCGGACAAACATCATGCATGAGATGTCTGTGCAAAGGCATGTCATGATTACTCCCAGATACTCTAGAAAAAGCTAGTCATCTTGCATAAATCTCCATCAAACAAAAGAAAAAAATCAATGGCCAAAAGGGTCACTGTATGTAGATTTACACTGAAATTACAGAATATGTTACCTAAACATTAGACAGTTTTATAGAACAAATAGTAACAGAGATTGCAAGAAACATCCAGCATTCCTAAAGGAAAGCCAAATTGAGGGCCTTTGCGCTTCTGCTCAAAAACTAAAAACAATTGTTAAGTTTACCTCAAACCGTTGTGTATTTTATGTATCAGAAATACATGGGCCATAAAAAACATAAGGATTCATTTTCCATTTCAGACTTGGTTGCCAGAACAACTCATTTTTACCTCTACAGACTGTGTGATTTTCAAGCCTGTTGTGAAATCCAGGGCAGAATATATACATTGACCTTTACACTTGCCCTCCATAGTCATCTGCATATATACCATCTTGCCTCCTTTTGCATGTACCAGAACAGAAGGAGTAAGAATAGTAGTGCAGTGACCCACTTTCATACATCCCTCTTTAGCTTTAATATACCGCGATTTTCCCCCCACACTAACTGAAGACCCCTTCAGGCTTGTGTACATTCATCTTGCTCTCTCCTTTGTATACACACAATACTGTGTTCATCTGGTCCAGCGCAGTAGCTAAGTCCACCTGCCCTTGCTCCTTTGCCAGCTAAAGCTCCATCAATCTGCCTAGGCCAGAATTAATACAGAAGAAATAAAAAAAAAATCATAGTTTCTTTCATAGTTAACTTCAACAGTGTTGAAGTTAAAAGGGCCTTGAAGCTTTGGGCTTTTTTTGAGGGTATTTTTGTGTATGGTTTTGTTGTTGTTGGGTCAAGGTTTTTTCAGAGAATTATAAGACTGGCAAGCTAAGAAGTGAGTGTTACCTGCAGCTGGAAACTGTATTTAAGCACGAAATATATGCTCCATACAGCCTTTTCTGCCATGTTACCATAGATAAAACAAAGTATGAATTCAATCTCAAGTGGTTTTTGTTTTTTTAACAAGTAATCTTCATAGAATTTATCTTATTTTACTTTATACTGGTAAGAAGTTGCATAATAAAATATGTTTATTATATAATATATCTGATAAAATAATTGCTTCTTAGAGGTTTTACTACATTGTTAACACAGCAAATCTATCTTTATTGGTGCTCCAGTTATACCATGCAGTATAGCCACTCTCAAAAATGTACAGTAAATTAAAGGGATTATTACTTGGAACAAATGTTAGAGAGTCTCTGTTCCACAAGTAACAGAATAACTGAATCATCAGGGTTGGAAGAGACCTTCAAGATCATCTAATCCAACCATCAGCACAGCACCACCATAATCACTCCTGTCCAACATCCTCAAGTGTCACATCCAGGCACTTTCTGAACAGTTCCAGAGTGATTCTACCACCTCCCTGGGCAACTTTTTCTAATGACTAACCACTCTGTCAGTGAAAGGGGGATTTCCTAATATCTAATCTGAACCTCCTCTGGGGAAAAAATCTTCAGAAATTGTCAACTGATTATCATAAAATTTAATCTAGACATAGAGATTTCAAAGTAACTTAGTTTCCTATTTGTAGGATGGGATGAGGTGGCCAAGCAGTGAAAAACCTCAACAAAGAAGAGGGAGGATCCAAGATGCCAGTCTGGTCCCAAGGCTCCACTGCACAGCAGTGAGAGCTCTTGGTCAGCCCTGAAATATAGATTAGGACCCATGAGTTCAGTGCTCATGCAGCCACACAGCAAGTTCTGATGCCCTTGACTTGAAATAAATAACTAAATAAAATAGAATAGAATTTGCTGCTTTACCTGTTTTCTTATATTTGGTTTTGGTGATTCCTACAAATTCAAAATGGATTTAGGGAATAATTATAAAAACTTAAATGGCTGTCATCCATCAACACTGAAAATGGAATTCTCAAATCCTAAACCCTGTTTAGCACAAATGTTTCAAATGGAGGAGCTCTTACAAATGCTCTATAAGGGCATAATCAAATGTCTTGAGCAGGAATAAACATACTAAGCTACTGAAAAGAGGTAAGAGAAAAATAGGAAAATGCCCAGTTTCAGAGCAGGCAATAGTTTTAAGCCAAATACATTAAAGAGCGTATTTTCATTTTAAAAAGCAATAACACTGAGTATTTTACCAACTTTCTATTTCTTTAAACTTTCCTTTATAAATATTTTTTGTAATTACATACAACATTTCATTTGCGTTAATAATTTTGATTTCTTTTTGCAGAGTTTTCAGCCATTTTTTAAATTTTTTTTTTCATAAATTTAGCCACATTTCTAAATGTTAGGGAAAACGCCCCAAACAATAACCTCCTAAGGAGCACACAGTTCATTGACTGGGAATCCAAACAAATTTGAACAGCTCAAAGAGAACAGAGCTTTTCAATAGTTAATATTCCATCCATTTAATATCTCTAATTATTTTCCCTCTGCAGCTTTGATGGGTAGTTATAGCCTGGAATAAAAACACTGTGGTAAGGACGACTGCACAGCAAGGTTAAGTGCCTTCTTGTCTTCAGTACCAATAATTACCTTAAAAAAAAAAAAGCTGTTTTCAGATTTGACAGTTAATTTACTAATGAGTACGTGGACCCAATTTATAATAAAGCAATATTGACCAGAAATAATCCTGCATTGGTACTCATTCGAATTATTTTATTGTTCAAGTCTTCGATTAAATAAATTGGAAAAGATTAATTTTGCAAGATGGATTGTCAGAGGCTGCTGCATAAACTAGATACATGTCAGCACTAAGTTTAATTATTGATCACAATACAATAGTGCTGAGTATTCCAATCCCCAAACAGCTTCCAGTAACTATCAGCAGATTCCAAATATAGAAACTGAAGGGAAAAATTTGATTGCAGATGACTACATTTTAAAATAAATAAATAATTCATTAGCACCCAATAAAAAATTAATTTTAAAGTACAATTCAGATCACTCACTAGAACATATAACAAGTAATCAGAAAATGAAAGTGCCTCCTTTCTTGTACAAACTCTAATGAAGTAGCATAATGTGCTTTTGATCAGGGAATTCCTATGACTTGCCACTTCTGGAAGAGAAATTATAGTTGGAAATGGAGGTTGGTTGGGGCAGAGTCCCTTATAACAACCTGTCTTGTTGCAAAACAAATGTAAATATTGCAGGAAGTACAGTAGAGCACTACTTACAGAATCATGTAACATAAAGATGTAAGGATGCATCTTTTAAAGGAAACCCATTTTCCAGCTCTAAATAAGTTCTCTAACTGTAGAAAGCAGTCTAATAGGACAATCTCAATGCTTTCTAGAAGCAGTCAGTAGTGGAAAGTTTTCCTTTTAATTTTACAAAGTTCAGAAAATGGCCATGATAAATGCCTATCCGAGATTTTGCACCTAGTCCTTAGAAATCTCTCAGAAAAAAGATGAAGGAGGGTGAAGTTACAGGCTGATGAAATTCAATCAAGTTACTAATTCCAGAGTAGCAAGTCATTATAAGAGCATTCTTAGACAAAGGAAACAGCAGGTATAGGTATTTGTAAATAATCATTGAGATATATAGATACGTATGTAGAGTAGCAGGAAAGATGGAAACAGCATACAATTTTTTATTTTTAACACAATGACAAGTACCAATATAATATTAGTATGGTAATTACAAAGCAATTTTCACAGTTTAGTTCTGTACAGGTACTGTTTAAATTTATAGATTTTATTAACTTTCATATAAATAATATTAATGAAAGCCACTGTTTTCCTAGTGAATTTTAACATACATCCTGAAAACTTTTCAACTTCCTCTGACCTTTTAAACAATACTTTCAGAGTATAACTCTGCTTCATTTACAGCAAAAATAATTTTCCAAGCCGGTATCCAATATCACAGAGTCCAAATCCACTTTAACATTATCATCATAAACATAGCAGAAACAGAACCAAGGTAATTTTAAATTTATTCAAAAAATAAAACAGCCGTTCCAAGGCTTTTTTTAAAGCAGCTACAAAGTTCTAAATTTTACTCACTGTTACAAATATTGGTGTTAACTCATAAATCTGGGCTTCATCCAACACCTGCTGCAGTCAATAAAACTGCCCCCTTGACTTAACCATGTGCTGGATCATGTCCTTTGTGACAATTATAACACACTTACCAAATGTTACATCCCCAGACCAGGAGAGTTTTTAATTGAGCTTTAAAAGTTTTTATTAAACTCTTGCTATATTCCAAAAGACCAAACACAGCTTGCCACTGGGAGTCCTGGAAAGTCTCTCAGGAGCACTAAACTCTTCTGATGAGTCTAAAGGAATGCTTGGCACACTCACTGATTTTCACGAGGTCTGTGACTGCCTTTGGCAGCCATTGAGCTCCTTTCAGCATAACCTGCTCTAACGTTTCTATGCCAGTTTAGGAGTATTCCACCAGCTCAGAGAAATTAATTAGTTAAAAAAAAAAATAGGCTATTGCAAACTTTACTAATGTATGCTCTAAAGTCATTTGAGGTATAAAAGCAACATTGTACTGGCCCTTACACCCACAGCCACTTATCTGGGGAAAGACACGGATTCTCAGCTGTTCCTTAAGCTACTGAAGTCTGGATACAAAGTAGACAAAATTTTCTTTCAATTGTGGGGTACTCATAGAAGAAGATATTCCAATCCATTTCATTCCTTTCTCCAGTTACAGCTGGTTGTAGGCACACAGGCAAATATCAGCATTTAAAAAATAAGTTTAAAAAAACCCAAACCAAAACAAAAAACACACAAGAAAACAACCCAACCTCTTCAAAATGAGGTTACAGAAGATGAAGGTTACAGAGTCAAGAGAATCTTTTGCGTATGTTTAGGCATTCAGGAAAACTATTTTTAATTATATATTATGTTAAACACAAAAGGTATCTTTTAAGAAGCTTTCTCTAAAAAACATGATTTCTCAGACTAGGTAGTCAGTTGAAATAGATTAATGCATCCCTTCTTCTCACCTCCAATATTTCTATGCAGACCTAAGCACTCAATTTTAAGCGTATATGAAGTCCAGTGAGAGGGGGAAAAAGGGGTCCTCACTTGCCTAGAGTATGAATCTTTGCTATATTAAAAACAAAGTCATTTAAAGTCCCAGTAGCATTTTCTAAACACCACAAAACAACTTTTAGAGAAGCAGTTTTCACCTTAATTCAGTTCACTTAGTGCAAACATAAAGGAAATTTGTTTATATGCCAAGAGATTCACAACACACAAAATAATTATTCACTGACGAGACTGTAACCTAAACCTCACAGATGAAGGCAGATGTTTTCAGAAGGAGCTATATGGAAAAAAATAAACAACAGTCCACAATCAATACTATTCTTACATATTATTATTATCTCAATAATGCCTAGAGGCTGACAAATATAAGAGAATTACCATGACAAGTCTGTGTTTACAAACCTCCACCATGATACTCTGGCCTGGAAAATCTCCAAGGCAGTTGTGCCACCCAGCTCCTTATTCATCTACCTACCTCCCTCTGATTGTGATTGGATGCCTCTAACACAGTAAAACCCCTTGGCTCTCCTCCACATTACTCCCTTTGCAGGATTTGTACTTTTAGTTTTCATCATCCCAGTAGGTCCTGTGAGATTTGATCCTGCAAATGAAGGAGCTTTGCTTCCTGACACTTACTGCCATCTCATTGGGCTACAACGTCAGGAGGGCTGTCAAACTTCTGACAGTCAGATAAATACTTTTGCTGTTACAGATAAAAAATGGACTGCAGCCTGGCTGCCAAGTCGGAGAAGCGATGGGGCCACATGGGCTGGAAAGTTGCTTTTAACCTTCTTCATTAGCGTTAGAGGGGGAGGAAAAAACTGAACTACAAATCAAGAAATGAGTGTTTAGCACCTATTGGATAAAAACCTACTAATGAAAATTTGCCATCTCCCCAGAAAGGGGATTTTGCCATTTGCTGAGGTTCTGAGCCTCGTCACTGCCTTACAGCCACATGGAAACCCAGGGAAAACTGGCAAAGGGGGAGACCTGCAGCCAGTATTGCAGCATGTGAGGGTACCACAGCCTGCCTTGGGCAGTGCTAATGAGAAGGAGATATCATTGCTGATCATGAATTGTTAGTACAGAACATCAACCCTTTACTCAACTCTTTACTCCTGCAATAAATATAGGAATTCAGGTTGTGTGAATACGTATATTTATCAGAATTCAGGTTCCAAAAGCAACTGCATGAATTTCATGCTTTAATCTGTAAATGTCAATTCTAAATTTGAAAATTTGTTCATTTGTTCATTTGTAAAAGATGTAAAAATCAGCAGTTTTATAGAACAGATAAAAACAAGTCGAAAGAACATAAATCTGTTCAAAATTAGTTTAACATTATGAGAATTTACTTTCACATTATGTTCATGTCTTATTTTAAACTCAGAAAGAAATAGCCAGATTTAAACTGCCTTTTCCCTGCAAGCCACTCAGAAATGGATACTATTAATGTGTGAAAAAATAATAGCAATTACTTGTAAACATTTTATTCTCCTCAACCATGAAAAGCAAGAATTTCAAATACTTTCACATAAAATTAAATGGTCAAAATTTCAGCCCATACAGCTCAAACCTGAAAGCCAATGTTGACTTTTATCATTGCTCTCACTCAAAACAAAACAGCTTTAAGGAAAAAAGAAAAAGAAAGCGGTCACTTTCACCTTTATCATAATCAAGGGCACCAAATGAATGGCTTTGCAGGGGCTCCAAGACTGGCAAAATTTGCCTAAGTTTTTTTTTTTATTCTCTATAGCTCTTTATTTTTTTCCCTCAAATATGAACAAACTGAAAAAATCCTACATGGAGGAAAATGATGAAATCAACCCAGAGAGAGTCATGGAGAGCAGCTCAGAGTTAAATAATGGAACAGCTTTGTGGTTACCATTCACACAGCTCTCCAAGTCGGGGCTATCAGGCAATGAAGTAGAATAATGAAGCTACTCCTTCAGATAAGAGATCGGCTTTATAAATATGATCTTTTGTACAGCAGCTGTAGAACTGTACGCTTGAAAATAAGCTTGTCATATCTCTGACAGCAGGTGAAGTGGCTCAGGTTCGTGTATGCTTATGAGTTTCTGGGAATATTAGTAAGTTTACAGGAATAAAAACAGAACAAAGAAATTCTTCAGGAGAAAAACCTTCCCGGTCCATACGAGCTGTTGGCTGAATGCACACACACACACGGTCAGCAGCCAGTTATATACCTTGGCTTGGAGAACAGAGTTCAGAACCATCATTTCTAAAAGTGCAGGGCATCATTTTCCTTGCATGGTAGAAACATCCCTTCTATAACAGCAGCATAGGAATATATCCTCTTCCAAGCTAGCACTAGGCTAACAGGGCAGTACCTAATGAAATACATAAATAGATCCGACATCTTGTCCATGGGGGACCACTGGACAGTAGCAAAGCCATAAAATAGCACATTATGTGCTCAAACACTATGTGTATATGCAGTATTGAAACATTTGCCATGTGGTAATACCAGAACAATATTTGCAGGCATACTGAGCAGTGTGTTTTTATTTCCAGTTGTCTCATGAATAAATTCATAAGAAATAGTAAGAAGTTCTTGAAAATTTTAATGTGCATTAATATGTAGCTCTTTAAAATCTTATCACATAAAGTTAATTGAACAATTGTCTATTTTTTTTTCCAGGGCAAGGGAGAATTTCTTTTCTGGTTTGGTGGGTTAATTTTTCTAGTTAAAAAAAGAAAAAATAACTGCATTCCCTAAGTTTCTGATATATGATTTTTGCTTTTTTCAAAAGACTAGTTTAGTTCTTCTATTGTTAATAGCCACAAAAAAAAAATTAAAACCCTTTTGCATTATCGTGATAAAGAAAAAATATATTTTCTAGCCACTGCCAGTAAAGTTCATCACAGTGATTCTCAGTTCATAGATGGAATTTTCAGTTTTAGCATAAGAAGATTTTGCTGCTTGTGTCACCACAACTCTGAAATCAACGTTGTTGCTGCAGGTGGCAGAAGCAAGGTGAACAGCAAAGCCACCAGCACTGTCTACCCATAAGGTGGGTGCTAGGGAGGCTTGAAGGAGCACCAACAGAAGTGTGTGCTATGAGTAGATGGTTATAAAAAAGCTTTAAGAAACTAGGAATACAATTACTCTTTGTGTCTGCAAAGTTGGTTGAGTGCTGTGGATCAAATGTAATTAAATTTGAGGCTTCAGAGATGGGAAAACAACATGCAGTTGGAAAAATACATAGCATGACTGCACGGGAAGAATGGATGTGATCCAAGGGCTGGATATTAGATCGAAGGAGACACAGATCATCTTTTTTTTCCTCTACCATTCATTTACTGACTGATTTTTAGAAAATAAACAGTCTATTCTTATGTATACTCATTGCTTCTGTCTACCTCACCTATTTGGATAACAAATTCTCTGGGTCAAACACTACTCTTCCTAGAGTATTTGTGCAAAACTCAGCACAGTGAAATTTCAGTGTCTTCAGAGTCTCTGAAGTACAACTATAATATAAATAGGACAAAACGTGAATTATGCAGTGTTACATTTCATATTATCTTTTCATTTTTGCCTAAGAGCCCCAAAATATTTTCTGACCAAGTAAACGTTAGATCTTAAACCAGTAAATAAGATCTACTGTACTGAATAAATAAATTTTAATTTCTATCACAATACAAAACACAGAGTATGTTTTATACATATAAGGAGCAATTTCAAAGGCTCCCTTGACGTTTGATGGAAGACTCTTGTGCATCGCTTGAGTCTCTAAGCGTTTTCTATCTAGTTTTGATGAAGGAGACAGAGGAATCATGGCTGAAGAAAACAACTGTAAAAACGCCTCTACAATACTGCTGCATTTTCTGTTATTTTAGTGCTTCACCACACTCTCCATTATTTTGATCATGTACTTCATAACATTCTAAATTAATTGATGCAAAGCAACAAAACCTCAGAAGTAACTACAGTCACTGAATAATTATGAGATCATTGCAGCATTCAGCAATTCTGAGAACAGTCAAATGACCTTGTAGAAGAGATCTCTAGCAGAGAGCAAGTGCAGGAAAACAAAAAATATAAATAAAGAGGAAAAAGAGCCAGACCAGGAAAAAAAAAAGCATGCCAAATTTGACTGAATCACCTGCATGTTCTTCCTCCCTCTGCCTCTGAGTTAATGTTAACCAGCAGAATCATAGAATGGCTTGGGTTGGAGGGAACCTTAAAGATCTTCTAGTTCAAAACTCCATGCCATAGCTGGGAACACCTTCCACTGGAGTAGGTCCATTGAGCCTGGCCTTTAACACTTTGACTTATGGGCATACCACAACTCCTCTGGGCAGTGCCTCACACCCTCACAGTAAAGAATTTCTTCCTAATATCTCACCTAATCTACTCTCTTTGAGTTTAAAGCCACTCATCCATGTTCTATAACTATGTCCCTCCAAAAAATCTTTCCCCATCTTTCTTGTAGGCTCCCTTCAGGTATTGGAAGGCTGAAATTAGGACAGAAAAAGAGAGAAACAAAATTATGTAATGGAATCTACAGCCCCTATATTTTCTACCTTTTTCCTTACTCTTCTCTTTCATAGTTCCTTTCAAAGTGAGCTGAAGCTACTGCATGGATGCTGAATGGGTGTTTGGTGAGGCTGCCTTTCTCTCACCTATGCAAAAAGCCACTCACAGCAATGAGAGGAAAAGAGACAAGAAAACAAACAAAAACAAAACAAAAAATAAAACCCCACAAATTAACTGAAATAATAAAAGGGCAGATAGAATAGAAATAGGTATGTGCAGGCCAGAGGGAAAAAAGAGAAGATAGAGCTGAAAAGAGAAGGAATTTAGAAAAAGCCAAGGGGATTTAGAAAATGAAATAAAGAAAAGAAAGTCAAAAGCCCTTGCTCACAATTATGTCAGACGAAAACAAACAATTTGAAACAAAAGGAGACCAAAGCAGAAAAATTACTTATTCTAGGCAAAAAATAAATAAGTTAATTAAATAAAAAATAGCCCAATGAACACAAACAGAAAGAATAGTGAGGAGACAAAGAAGAGACAACAGAAAATACTGGAGTAAAAAGATATTGTTAAACAACTGAGCAAGAGTTTTAAATTTTTAAACTACATTAAGTGCAAATTCTGTTTTCCCACATTTATCTTCCTATTACTTTTCCTGTCTTGAAAGCCAAAGGAGGAGAGAGGAAGGAGTACACCAAGGAATCTGGAAAGAGATGTGCAAGCAGCCTTCTCTCACATCTCTGATCACCATCCTGTGTATTGATCCATTTGGTCACTGCAAGGGCAAGGGTTGAGGGAGACAGATGGATTGGAAAGACAAGATTCCTAATGTGGTGATAAGGTCTTTTTTCTTTTAAATTTTGCAAAAGAGTTGCCATTCTTACAATTTGTAGTTTAGCATGCATCCCCCACGCATCAAATTATCACATCTTTTGTTGACAAAAATACTTTTCAGAAACAACTGGAGAACAAAATTTATTTTCTATATTAAGTACCTTTTTCTAGCTCTGAAATTTGACACAAGTTTGTTTTAAAGGTTAACCATATTTTAATTAATACTTGGGATTAATTCTGAAAGGAAAGGGGAAGCAACAATCTGTCTTTCCATTTACCAGTGGAAGTGGTGACATAAAACTAGAAAGAAACTCGCCCTCAAAATAGAACATGTTATAGCAGGAAGAAGTTGAAAGAAAGCTGTTTTCCTGACAGAAATTTCAAGATTTTTTTCCCCTATATCAGACTGTTTCTGATGCAATAATCAGAAATATAAAAAATACTTATTTTCATGAAGTACAACAAAATGAATACTTTTAACCCAAACTAAAATTATTCTTGACAAAAAAAAACCAAAAAAAAAACAACAAAAAAAACCTCCACCCCTTTCTCTCACTAAAGCAAGACCAAAACATTTCACCTGATCCCTTGTAAAAAATTGGTCTGAATTCAACAAAATGTGATTTCCCAACGAATGAAAAATCAAATTTTTGGCCAAGAAATGTCTTTTTTTTTTTTTTTTTTAATCTTCACCTCATATGAAAACTTCCTACAGTTACTTACTAGAGTAGATGAGGGTGCTCTGAGGAGTGCTGCACACTTCAGCACACAAGAGTAGGTCACACACAGCAGTAGGTCAGTTTACCTATCTGCTAAGGGAAAGTGTGTTTGCAGATTATTCTCAGGCACCAAAGTGCAGAACACCCACCTTCCTTACAGACCACAAAAATATGCTTTGTTCCCAAAGGCTGCAGTGATGCAATTTGACATAAACTGTCTACCTTGGATACTGAAGCAGTTCAATATATTTCAAATCTAAGTAACATAGTTTTAACAAATTCATAATCCATCATTTATTTTCTATCATAGAGACACTGTATTCTCCAGCCTTTTATATTCTATCCCTCATCCTTACTGCAATCCATTTGCTTGGTTTATCTTTTTATATTTACTATACGTGAGAAATATTCAAACAAGGAAAAAATAAAGACACTTCTAGCAATGATCTCTATTCTTTACATAATGTTCTGAAAGGTTCCACATGACAATGCCAGCAGATGTTGATGCAGGCAACGTTTTAGCTAAGCCAATGATTGACAGGTACACCATTATTTCTGCAATCTGGACTGACTGTTTCACAGAGTAAATGCTAATCCTTATCCATTCAGTTGTTTCTTCGCATTATTCACTTTCTCCCTCCAGTGTAGAAATGACTTGTTTGTTGCACTCCTAATCCTGTGCCTTTGTGCCAACGGACACCAGACGGCAATGAGTGCACCTGGACACCTGTTCTCTGATGAGGCTACAAAAATGGTAGACATTACAGCAAATACCTCCTAGTAAAAGCCAGAATTTGTGACTCCTGGGAAGCCAAAGAACAATTCTTCTAGCTTCAATTAATTGATATATACCTAGAGACTTTGTGTGCTTATGTAGGTATCTCATTTTATCAGGACTGCTTTGCATGCAGAAAAGATGCCTGACAATATAAACCTATACTATAGCCTGTTTTAAATTAGGTCCTCCACAAAATGCGTGCTCAGGATATGGAAGACTTTTACTGGATTTAATTGGATGTTAGTTTCGGAGTATTCCAAGGTGTGAATTGTGGGAGATTTTGATGCCGTGGCACGTCAGGTTGGATTAGCAATAAAAGGAGAGCACATTCTGAGCAAATTATTAAAAAAAAAAGCAATTGCAATTGGGACAATCAAAAGCAAGTCTAAAGTAGTTTTGATTTGAGAATATTTTTCATCGTAGAGTTCTGCCCTGAGCAGATCAGTTTTGTGTAGTACAACAGAGAAAAAACTAGGTTTAACAAGTTGTATAAGACTTACCAAAATACATAAGGTAAAAACCATGACAAGAAATTTTCACTCTAGATGTTGGCAGGATATTTATGCAGAAATCAGAAATGTCCATTATAACCACTTCCAAAAAGACCAAAAAAAAGGTGGATAGTAGATTACTGCAGTCCATTCCTCATTTCTAAATTTTGGCGTTTGAAAATGGTAAACTGGACTGACACAGGTCATGGATCTGGGTAGTTTGCACCTTCCACTGTTACTCTTTGGAATTTTTGTTTGTTGTTTTTTATTTTTCAGGTAAAGCGAAATGTAGGAAATTCAAAAGACTGAGAACAAATCTATGAGGACATTTCTTGTGGTATTCCGATCCAATCATTGTAACTGCAGCTCTAAGAAAAGTCTGTCCTTTTTACCTACCATGTGCAGAGCCCAATTTTCAATTATTTTAATGAATCAAGTACTTCATGCTTTCACCATATGACAATTATCATGGAAATAGAGACTATTCCAACTTCTGTCAGACTTGATTTAAACACAGAATGCCTATGAGGTTAGCAGATATTGCTAAAGGAAGTCAATGGCAAATTGCCAAAAAGTATTTGCAATATGAGGAGCTACATCCATGTACTGGCCATCTGAACATTACAAACTGTGTTCATCAGTGCATACTCCTGAATGAAAATATTTCCAGTAGACATGTTGGTGAGTTATTCTCTAACACTCTTTTACAGATTCTGATTTTGCTGCTCAATCCAAGAACATGCTACTTGTATACCAATAAAGTGTGGTTTGATGTTTAGGGTAGTATACCAGTTAACAGGTTACAAAATTTGATAAACTGTATTGCCCCTTTTGATATATTTTGAAATATCTCCTCAAAATATTTGCCTGTGACCAGAAATAATTGATGAAGCAAGCTGAAAAACTTTGCATGGGGTATATTTAGCATGTGATTATATTTGTTCCTAGAGCATGGATCCAGCAAACTGTACACTTAACAAGTGAATGAAATTTTGGCCTAAGTAATTTATCAAAATAGTTCCCAGCATAATGTGTACAAAAATCACATAAACCTCAGATAAACAGACTTCAAAATGAGATGGTCTAGGCAACATTCCAGAGTGTAGCTGTAGTTCCATTAGCCTGAAGTGGTCCTTAAGACATTCTTTAACCAGCAGTTAAATCTGTAACAATCCTTTGAGAAACTTTGATTTGGTAGAGTATGGAAAAAGCAACGCGACAGCTAGTAAGCTGATACGACTGCAAAGCAAATTTCTACATATGCTGAAGGACAACAAAAAGTACAGATTTAAAAGGGAAACAATATTTATTAGTGGAATCTGCATTTTGAATATCTGCCAGGTGTGAGGGGATATGATAGCTGATGTTATTAGAGTAGGCATCATCCATCCCACGACTGCTTTAGAAGCTGAGATCAAGAATTGCAGTAGCACAAGCTATAACAGGCTTGCCCTTGTAACGCATGCAGTTGTTACAATTCTGGTTTCTCCTATCTTTAAAAGTAATACTGGCAGTAAGGAAAAAACATTGGCCAATAAAAGAAAATTCCTCACCCAAATAAGCCTTGAAGAGCTTGCCTAAAGATGGGAGTCTTTCGGGAGTCTTTCAACAGATATGCCTTCTAGAACAATTTTACCAGCAAAGTTCTCTGAAATAAAAATAAAAGCAACTCTGCATGATGAGTGACCATCTAAAGTTGCCAAGGAATGAAGCAATGCATGACTGTTACAAAAAGCCATCACAGCTACACGCATCTTGGTGGCACCATGCCCCAAGCAAAAGGATGCCTCTGTATTTATGGAATCTACAACTGAGGCCCAACCCATCAATAATTCTATAGCTTTGAAATAAATGAAAGTTAGTTTGAAAGCTTTCAGACAATCTCTTAATAGGGAGCCAACTCTACTCTGAAATGATGTCTCCTGGGCTTTTAACGGAGCCAATACCTGCTAAATATTTCACAGTCCAGACCTCTTTTAAGGAAGGAACAGAGCCAGGTACCTCTTCACCTTTTCCTGAATTTCTCAGATGTTCTTTCAAGATGGTGAAATGAACTTCCCTAGAAGTTCATCCCACTTCTTCACCTTTGTATTTTTTATATAAAAGCATTGCAGTATATACAGCTGGTGACAAACTGTATTTAATACTACTGTTCTTAGCATTTTCCTAATTTCTAGCTATGATTTAGGCAACTAAAACTGCAAGAGTGATGCATCTCAGTTCTGGCAATTAGCCCTCTTTTTGGAACAGAGATCTGGACTTGAATTTTCGTACAAGAACCACAGGTAACATATTTAAACTTTTCCATCCACATTAGATACACTGTCTGATTGTCAGGCAAATGAGACTAAGTAGTTAAGATCTGTCATAGTTATTCACCATAAGCAAGTGACACTTGACAGTGTTTTTGCAGGATGTGCAAAGCTTGAGAGCTCCCCTTCAGTAGGAAACAGTATGGCAATGCCCAGACACCTGCACACAGAGAAAGAGGACATTTTCTGATGAAGATGGTGATTCAGCCACCTTTGCTACTTCATGTGATTCTAGTTAAAGACTCCTCATTCTCAGTGCTTCCAGCATGACAGTCAACTAGTCACTAATATAACCCACACATTCTGTGTTACTTGTCCCTGGATTCTCAGTCCAGGAAAGGAAATCAGATTTCAAATGAAGTTTAAATTATGATGTGGAAAAAATAGAGTCTCCAGCATGAGCCTTATGGTGCATAACAACAGACCCCTTAATTCCTCACAGCTCTTAACCTTTTGATACCCTACTTTGAACTTCTGTAAAACTAGTATGCTGACCTGCTTCGTGGGTGGGTGATTATAACACTGAATTAATATTTGTAAACTACTGTGATACATTTGAATGAAAAATTTAGAACTGTAAAGAATTATGGTTATGATGAACCTCCAATTCTTTTTTAAGTTGTCCATCTGTCATTATAAACCAACTTGAAGTAGGCTATTATTCAAAAAGCTTAAATATAGTTGCATAATACTAGTTTTCAAGACAGGCCACTGTTTTAACTTAGCAAGCAGTGAAAGGGAAAAAAAAAGCTTCAGTTGTATTTTAGAGACCTTTTCTATTTATACAGCTTTTATACCACGATAAATGGTACAGCTGTTCTGTAAGATACCCCTGTATTGTTATAGAGGAGAACTTCAGATTTAACCTGACCTACTCAGAATGGATATCTACACTACAGTATGTCATGAGACCTTTGTGATACTTCTTTGATAATTTTTTGCAGACTTCCATTAGAAACATGGGAAAGCTACTTCAAGAGTGCACACTTACAGCTTACTGTTTACCTATACACTCATAAGATCAAAACCCCCGGTCTTACTGTTTTTGTTAACAAGGAGCACTAAAAGTCTTCCCACATACTGAGTTTTGGTTTCCATTTTACAATCTGAGATGACAGACAGCACAAAAATGATGAGAAAACTGTGGGGAGGCTTCCAGAAGATTGATTCTCTCATCAGCTGATTCTTTTCTAGTTAGTCTTTTATTGACTACAAAGGTATAGCCAATGCAGAAAAGGAAAACCAGACTGCCCTGTTTAATCCTGAGGGCATTGGCAAAAGGTGATCACTTTTTGAGAAAACAGAGGCCTACAAGGAAATCAGTACACTGTATGAGCCGTTAAGCTGATTTAAACACACAGGGGATGCCTGGGGTTGAGCTCAAGATCTCTGAGGTGTGAGATGAGTGAAGCCATTGCACAGACTAATATTACTGAGCTTTAGTAGCAGGTGGCATAGCTGATCAGTCAGGAACCTGTCATTTGGAGAACAGACCAATAGATCTAAGAGGTATGAAAAATCCTCCCTTTCTCCCCCCCTTCCTTACCAAGAATAAAAATATTGCAATTACGAAGTTCAGCAATTACCATCTAAAACTTATCACAATTTATGGAGTTACAAGCAAAAAAGAAAATAACAAAATATAGTTACAGAGAACACACCAGCAGAACATATAAAAAAATTTTAAAATAATGTAGCCATGATTGCAATAACAATCTCTGCAATTCTGACGCATAGAATTCCATTAAAAACCATGATCAGATGACAAAAAAGAAATATACAATGCCCCACCATAGCAATATTTACTTTGCATTAAAATCTATACTTTATCATGAGAAACATGTTCTGCAGCTCATACACTGTGTGCATGCTTCTAGCAACTATAGGGAACTAGCAATGGTTTCTGGTATATGCTTCTCCAGCAAATGAACCACTATTAAATGGATAAAATTAAAAGCAAAATTTTCACTGTGCTTTCTGCCTATATCCCATAATTCAAAACTCAGCGTTCCTGCCCTTTTCCCCATTTTATCTTTACTCTCCTCCAAATTTTCAGATAAAAACCTATTACTGGTATTCGGCAAGCAAAAGGTACCTAGGCAAGGTAGGCCAAAAAAAAAAAAAAAAATCTTTCCCATTCCATAGGCTCAAATTTCTGGTGTCTTTTGCACAAACAAATCTGTACATAGTTGGTTTTAAAATTTCAGCATAAAAACCTATACAACTTATACAATGGTGTATCTTAACAAGTGGCTAATGTTAATAACCAAAATAATTGCAAATACTTTGTAGCTCATATTTCAAAGACCAGCATCTAAATATACTGGGAGAACTTGTATAATTTGTTGCTATCTTCACATTAAAAAGCACAACATCACAAATCAAACAAACAATAAGTGCATAAATTCAAGGTTAAATATTTTTAATACATTTTTATTTTTCTGGAGACACCTAATTTAAAGTCTCTCAAATAGAACAAACATGGACACTATACATATATCTGGTACATCAGGTACAAATACCCAATAATTGCAGACTCATTTTTAACTTAGTAAGGTAGTGTGAGTGAAAAAGTGCATGCAAGACAGATTGTCCCATGAAGGAAAATTACCCTCTAGACAGGATTCAATAGAGTACATAAAGGACTATCTTCTAAAACTGTCAAAATTAAAAATTAGAAAAAAAAAAAATAAATTGGCATACTTTTCTTGGGCAATGTTGTGGAATATTGCAATTTTACATGATAGAGGTTTTCACAGAGCAGCTACCACTAACCAACTGCTGCCATGACATGGCTGCAAGACTGTAAAAATTTTGTAAATGGTGAGATTTCTGCCACTGCTCTTGAATGTCAAGTTACCCAATTCTACAATCAAACATAAAAGCAAAGTCATTTACTGTATCTTTAGTTAGCTTAGTCAATTAAGCACTGCTTTTACAACTAAAAATATATACATTTTATTCTGAACTGAATTTTGATCACTTGCATAATGGCTATTATCTTAAGTCTCCATACAGAAAGAAACAACCTTCAATCTTGAAAGTAAAGTGCCAAGTCCTCTTCCAGGCTGGGAGAATGCACTCATTTCAAATTACTATTAGCACAAAAATAAACAGCATTAACCATGAGTCTACAACACCTTTGACTTGATAGGAAATAACTTCACTCTTATGAAACTAGAATAAAAACTAAGAAATTGAAAATGTAAGAACTACCAGAGAGAATAGCCATGGTTCTGAATCTCCAAAGCTGTTGCCTTTTTGGGTCTTAGATTCAGCCAAAAAGCATTTTTCAGAAGTTCGTATGGAACCACTGATTTCTGGAAGGATGTTAGTGTGGAGCCCTTACTAGATACAGTTTTGCACATATTATACCAGTGCATCATACTCCTAAATGCTTCAGATAAACCAAAAAACAGAACACATGTCGCACAAGATGTCATTACCAACTTGCTAAAAGAAGGATTCATATGAAACTACATGCCATCAATATGTTGCTGCCCAAAAATAGTAATTTGTGAATACGTAGTTGAGATCATGACTGAAGATTTTCTTTTTGTACATTTAAATCTGAATCAAGCAAATAGCAAAAATTTACATTGACGAAGAGATGGGAGTGGCTGACTTTTTTTTTATCTCACTTCAAAATTAACTCAAATGACCATATGTTTGGACTCTATATTACACCATGACTAGCTTGGTGCCAGTGTAGCTTTTGAGACACAGAGAAACATTTTCTGACAACAACATTAGAAACAGACTCTTCAAAAGATAGGGATAAAAAATGTAATTGCTTTCTAGCTGTTAACTTCTTTGTGAGACACAATCTTCGTTTATGCCGTCCAGGCTAAACTATACCTGAAATCTTCCAAAAGAATGAAGGTTTCATGAAATCTGCAAAGTTGAGAAACTGGTGTATCAGAGGCATAACCAAAATAGCAAAATCCCTGAAATATTTCACACAAAATAATTTGATTTTGAGAGTGGAAAATTGTGATAAGACAACCAATGCAACCTTCATTGCTATTCTCCTTAATTTTGCCCAGCTGAAAGTTTTCTTCCAATTGGTTTCTGTAGTTGATACTAAGCTAGCATGTTTACAATGAGTCTTATATTGTGATCAACCACCTAAGTGAACTTTGCAAAGAAAAAGGACACTATTATTCCTAAGGCTGTAGCATGTAGGTACTACTTCATGGAGGAACAGGTTACTGATCCAGTCTGGTACAGTGTGTGCTATGCACAGCTCTTCCTTTATGGTGTGTGTCATTTGCATTTCTTACAGACATTAAGTAGAGAACTTGGGGTTTTGTCTCAGACTTTCACCACTAGATTCCCTTTCAGTCACTGACCTGCAGCTCAGGATAGCATTCCCCTTATTGACACTGTGGAATAAACAATAGGTAAAGCACATAGATGACTTCAAAATTCACATTTTTGAAGTAGAACACAGTCTTTCAATATCAGACCAGGAAAAGCCTATCCTCTTCCTTTGAGGTTTTCCTTAGCCACCAAGCATTTTTTTTTTCTAATTCCTTCCATGCAAAGAGTATACAGAAATTCTTTGTTTGCAGATTCTGCCATTAGACTTCACAGATAATGTCAGCATATATATACATATATGATGGCATACCTCTATCTGCACACACACTGGTTATTAAAGTGAAGTTGGAGGGTTGCTTGAATTTCCACGGCTGCATTCTGGGCTTCATACTCACCCATTCTCTGGCGCATAATACCCTTTTTAGAAGATTAAGAAAAACCCTTCCTGATCATTGCTCACTCCTCAGAACAGAGGTGTTAGAACAAAATTCTCCACCCTCTAACCTTGATCTTAGTGTATGTTTTATCCTACCCCTTCATGGCAATGACACCAACATTAAAAGAGAACAAAAAAAAGAGCAGTAGCAGCAAGAATGTTGAAGAACTTAATGATAGAAAGATTGTTAAAAGTGACAAAACAGACCACTTTTTCCCCCCAGGAAATATGACAATTATTTCAGCAGACTTAAGATGTTAACTTCATTTTATAACATTGAAAGCAATGACAAAATGCCCATCTTCAACAGTGATAACAGTATCGACAAACACACATACACAAAGTACTTATATTTTTGTAAAGTAAGATTTACCCTTAACTCAGTAAAATTCATGTCAACTTCGCTCCTTCTCCCAACACAAACGTATAAAAACAGGTGAATGCCACATCCTTCTCTTGCCTTTATAAAAGAAAAATACATCAATTTTGAGGCCTAAAATAACTTGTAGTTTTTTTAATGCTTTTTTAATTCCGTGTTTGACTGGTCACTGGTGACCCCTCCCTGCCACAGCACAAGTTGCTGAGGCTGTGAAAGCGCGCGGGAGTAACCATCCAATGGCATTATAGAACAATGAGAAGGTCAAAGTTGCATTGCATATTGCTGTCCTTCTTCCAGCAATGCACACAGCACCCAAACGGGAAACATTAACCCTTTACGCATATTTCTTATTACTCAAGTGAAACAGTGCAGGATGTCCTGCTAACCCAGAGCAAGAAAACTAGGATAAAATTCTTGTCGAAAAGCAGTTATAATTAGGGTATTGCTTGCCCCCTCATTCTGCCTTTTGTGTCAAAAAAAAAAAAAAGTTGCTAGTGAGGACGACATGGAAGTGTCTTTTGTTATCTAAAGAAACGAACTTGCATTGCATATTGCTGTCCTTCTTCCAGCAATGCACACAGCACCCAAACGGGAAACATTAACCCTTTACGCATATTTCTTATTACTCAAGTGANTTGCATTGCATATTGCTGTCCTTCTTCCAGCAATGCACACAGCACCCAAACGGGAAACATTAACCCTTTACGCATATTTCTTATTACTCAAGTGAAACAGTGCAGGATGTCCTGCTAACCCAGAGCAAGAAAACTAGGATAAAATTCTTGTCGAAAAGCAGTTATAATTAGGGTATTGCTTGCCCCCTCATTCTGCCTTTTGTGTCAAAAAAAAAAAAAAAGTTGCTAGTGAGGACGACATGGAAGTGTCTTTTGTTATCTAAAGAAACGAACTATAGTTTTCATCCCACTAGGGGTTTCCACAGTAAATGGAGCTTTTCTTTCTTTCAGTCTTATTTTAACAGTTCGCAGACTGACAAGCTGTTATAAGCATCAAGTTGTCTTCTATTGGAACTGCACTAGAGAAAAGGTCCTATCTTTATCCTTCAAAACAAAAAGAATTAATTTTAACGAAAAGCAAAAAAAAAGATGCAAGCATGGAAAAACATCAAGTAGTGATTTTCAATATAGGCATAGCAAGAGCTTATAAAAATGCAATGCTTAAAATACTTTCATATTCACACATGAGAATACACAGAGATATGCATAAATAAATAGTATATCATATATGCATATGTTTGTGTATATTTCATAGGTTCAAATAAAGTGATTGCTGTGCTTTTATACTTAAATTCCAGGCATCTGATATTAGTTTCTTAAGTTAATGAGCCTTCACCTTATCTTGCTGCCCACGTTGTATATGTTTTGCAAGCTGCCAGCTGTGCATCAGAGCTGCGCCCAAAATTTCATGTTTGCTTCTAAGAAAAAAAATTGAACAATAACTTCTTAAGAAACCTGAAATTTACAAAGCAATGAAAGAAAAACCCTCTATTTTTCATACCCATTCTGGCATCATTTTACGTTTTTGGTTTGTTTGGGTTTTTTCGTTAGTAAAAGGAAAACACAGAATTATGCTTTCACCAGAAGGGGAAATATATATTTTGGTCTTACAGATGTATAGGTCAGATGGAAAGATTTCCTCCTCTATGATATAAGCAACAGTAATTCAAGCCATACAGGTGCTGGCTGGCTGGTAGGACACTACAGCTGAGTAAGTAATTCCATCTGAGAGCTCCCCAGCTGAATGAAGAAGCCAACCAAGGACAGTGGGAGCCAGAAAAAGAGAAATGGAGAAACATAAAACACACTCCAGAGAAATGTCTTTTGTCAATTCTCCTTAGGCTTACATTCTTTCACATTTTTTGTGGCCTGATAAGATCATCACTATATACTTTTTTTTTCCAGATACAGCTGTATTGAGAACAACTACTTGCATAGATTTAAAATGACAGCACTCTTCCTACTGGTAACAGGATATACAAATTTAGAGGGTTTCCCACAAAGCTAAATGGAAACTTTCAGCTCAATTCATATTTGAATCAACAGGAGTTTTTCATTTCATCCAGATTTCTATTTGAGACAGAATTCAATAATCATTGCTACTTCTCAAAATTTGACTTGCCTGGTAATGTATTTCATTTTTGTTAGATAAAATATCACAAGTATTCCATCATTATAAATTCTTATGCCACAGAATGATAGAGCAGCTTTTACATACAATCAACACTTTTTATATGTGAATGGCTTATTCAAACATGGATAGGTTAAACAGAGAATTGAAAGAAATCAGCAAGCACTTGAGAAGGATATTAACAGTATGGGCAAACTAAGAATGAATAATAAACTTGTGAGCCTTCTTTCCAAATGTAAAAAAAAATAAAAATAAAAAAAAGCCACCCCCCCCCCAAAAAAAAAGAAACAAAAAAAACCTCCACACAAACCACATACAGCAACCTCCTCCCCTCCCCACCCCCCCAAAAAAAACCCAAATCAAACAAACAAAAAAACCCAAACAGAGTAAACCAAATAAACCCCTTAACAAAAACAGACCTTGTGTATTATTTATAACAAATAAAATCATTCCTATATGACACCCATTGGGAAAAATGCAACCACTACTCCAGATGCAGAAAAGGCCATATGCGAGGTATTTTTCTTTAGTTGCATGGGGTGGGGGAAATAATCAGAAATAAAGGCAAAAGGATAATTAAGGAAAGAAAAAAAGCACTTGCCCTTTGTGCCCTCACTTTGTTTCCTACTCAGATATCTGTCATTGATTTCCAGTAAGAAGAAAATGGAGAACTCTAGTCCTTTGTTTTTTATTGCTCTGGAGATACTAGGGATCAGGAAGACCCACCGGACTTTTGTTTGGATTAGGCCATAAATGCAGAACTTAGTTTCTCATGGCTTTAGCTGTGATATGTAAAATGAGAAATAGATAATGGGATACACTTTCTTTTGCATTAAGCCCTCCTTGGTGCCTGCAATTTCACAAGTAAAACTGACTTTCCGTTATATATTACAATTCTTCAAGAAAAGCAGAAAATCTTTTTAATTATGCTGGTGCCCACTGGATTAACTTCTCTGAATGAGACTCTACACTGCCTGCTGAAGGATGAGACAGATGAGAAAGAGGCAGTAGCCTGTGTAGGTTGGTCCAGTGCCAGAGCTGGATGAGATGGCTAAAACATAATAAAACAAAACCAAGGTTAACCTCAATAATTTTAGCAATATTAGAGAGCCTTTAAGCAGAGGTGCAGTGATGCTAAGTGGAGGTGATCACATTTTAATTTCTTTCTTTAATCAAATGTATCTAAATTCATCATCCCTGAATAGCAAAACATATCAACAGTTAAATAGAAGATCATGCATAAAAGACAAAAGATCACATTCCTCAAAGTCTGAGAGGCTTTATGCATACTTGTGCCACATTCTTCAATCTTCAAAGGAGGTCATTCATATAAATTCAGTAAAGACAGTAATGTGTGAATCTGATGCTACCCTGACCCCTCTTCCACCTTCGAAAGTGACTCTAAAAGCTTAAACAGTAAAATTCAAGCAAAAAGGCACCTCCACTGCTGCCAGAGAGATAGATAGCCTATGCCTGAACTCAATTTACAAAACAGAGACATCACTGTATGTTAGCCACTTTAATAGATTCAAGTTTATTTTCAGAATATACATCTACCCTTTCGACAAACTGCAAAGCACAAACCGAATAAAAATGCTGACAGAGACAGTAACCTAAAAGTAAAACAGGCAATGGAATGAAAAAAATTAAGAAATAATAATAATTACTTTATTTTCATAGAAAATGAGGAGTTTTACCTTCAGAATTTGCCACAGCAGGAACAAAAACAGTGCTTGTAAATCTACTAATCCAGAAGGGGAAAAAAAAATATATGTATTGGACCTGTTCATGCTCAATATATTGCTGAAACCTGTCAGGAGCTCTGATATAGTCACCCTCAGGTCTAATTCCATTATATCAGATGAAACACTACAAGCATTCATATAAGACAAACCCTACCCAAGAAATATCAAGAAAAACCTGTAGTAGCGTAGGTGTCTGGTCTTACGTGTTGCAAGAACACTAACAAGCTGCAAGCAAGCCATTAATCCAGAAATGGCAGTAAATAGGATTGCTCTCCGTTCATGAGCCTTTTTCATTGAGCAGTTCCCAGCGACTGAGAGTTAAAACATTGGCTCATCCAGTAGTGCTTGTGCTACATGGCAAGAGGCAGGGGGCCATGAAGGCTGAGGAAACTAAAACATACCAAAATAATAGCGACAAACATTCATCATATGTAGCCACCTTTTGAGCAGATGAGCAAAAGTTGGGAAATAGTTCTAAGCCATAGGCATTGCTAGAAGGGAACATAGAACAATTGCAAGGAAAATATTTCTGGCTGGTGGCCAAAGCTGTGGAAACAGTAGCAACAAATTGTTCTTGATACTAAACAATCTACTCCCCTTACAAAGTATTTTAGAAGTCTCAGGCTGCCAAGGTTCTGCCTGGAATTGAGTTTTCTTCTTTTTGCTTGGAATTGATTTTAAGTTAAATTCAAGGTAGAAAATATTTTCAAAGAAAATCTTTTTGATGCTTCTTTGTGCCATAAAAGAATTTGTTCAACATATTCTAATCTGTCTAATTTTTAAGGTTGCTACTTAATATTCTTAGAGATCATTTCACACATAGAAAAATAGAATATTGAACATAGAATTTAGAAAGATCTTTTCTATTCTCCCTCCTGACAGAAATTAGCAAAGTGCAAAAGGATAGAATGGCAAGTCACAAAACCATCCATTCACTCAGTAAATCAAGTGCAGAGATGGAAACACACAAAAAATATTAAGACTAAACTTGAAAGAGTATTGATAAAAATATCTCCAGAAAACAGAGAGGAAGCAAGTGCTTTATATTATAATAAATGGATGCTACTGCCAAACCTGGCTAGAAACATTTTATCAGAGTTGTATATAAATGGTAGAGGAACAAGATAGAATAAAAATGAAATATTAAGAGAACAAAAATCTATACAAGACTTAATGATTTTAATTCCTGTTATATTCTGTTTGCTAAAGAAACTCAAGAAAGAATGAACTGAGTTGATATTTTCTGAAAGTCAATTACCAGTCTGGTATTGCTACATCATCACTTTAAGTTGACTTCACACACAACATAATTTTGAAGTACAATATCCCCAAGCAGCCTGTATATTCTTTGAGGATGATTTAACCCCTACACAAAGTCTAGTAAAAGCTTTCTCTCCTGTTTTGGACCACCAAGTCAGGCATATATACAGAAGAAACTTCATGTAGACTTGCTGCTCAAATATAAGTTTCTCCTACAGAATTTAAGTCTATCTAGCACTTCGCAAAATATAACCTCTTTCATTTTTTTTGCTTTCCCAAATTAGAAGAAATTGCTCCAGAAAAAACTAGGAAGAAGCAAAAAAAGATACCAGTCAGAGAAAATTCCAGTCTAGTCTGCTGAAATCCTAGAAATCAAATTCAACTAAATTAGAATGAGTTCTAAGGTATAAGAGGTGAAGCAGTTTATTCCACTTAATTCAGGATATACAGGAAAAGAACCATGAGAATAAGCAAGATGAGTAGAATCAATTTTCTGTTGGAACACAGCACAAATGAAAGGACCGCTCAAAGAACTTTTTCAGCATCCTAAGTTTCTTCTTGGAAGTACTGTTTTGTAAATGTATCTTTTTTCCTAGATTAATCAAGCTTCCCTACATTATGCCTTCAGTGTACTAATATACTGGGGGAAGGGAGGGATAAAAGGTTTTGGTGTCTTACATCAGCACCAAAACAAGATAAGCCACTAGATCTCCTGCCTGTAGCTAGCCATTTCCTGCTTCTTTCATTTGCCAAGCAGTTTTCCATACTTATAAGATGAGCATCCAAATCCTTGAAACAATACCTCAACTATGCAGGTTATGTTTTATGTGGCATTCAATTGGAAATGTATATTCAGAGAAGAAGGATTAAACTATCACTATCACACAAAGTTCCCTCATGTTCCTACAGGCAGAACATTGTTTTTTTTAGAACAAGTTCTTTGTTATACAGCATCATGGAAGTTTAAAAGGTGGAGAAAAGCAGTCCCTTTTTTCCTCAAACTCTAATTAAATGCAGAATTTTCAGGGAAAATTTTAAAATCTCCAAAATTAGATTTTACTATTTCTTTAAGTATGTACACTACACAATTTAGCTGCCTCATGTAAAATATTTTTGGGGATATCTATTAACTAAATTACTGCAAATTGTGTATGTTTTAACGCCAATGTTGTGATGTTTGAAGGCAAAAGCATCACACTGCATTCAAGACCCCAAAGAACCTGAAGAAAAAAGTCTGATGACTAATAGAATGCTTTCCTGCAATTTTAACAAGAAAGCCAGCTACACCCAGCTCAGAAACAGTACTTGCAATGGAATTCTGTAGAAGTGAAAAAATTATTCATCCCTCAAAAAATGGAAAAGCTCATTTCCACCTCTATTACTCATTAGGCAATTAATATAATACTCCATCAAGGATTAGCAACATCTATAGAAATCAAAATCAGATATTTACAGAAATGCTAAATTCTTAAAATAGAGATTTAGCAGACATAAGAGCAAACATTTTCTGCAGGTCAGCAATGCAAAATTTTAATTTTGTTTGACTGAATTGTATCCAATACCTGTAAAAACAGGAACTACTAATTCCTAGGATTACATAATTCAAAATGTATTTCATATGTTGTGCTAAAATATAATTGTGTTTTGTTGCATATTATTTAAAGTAATTATTTTCGATTTCACTAATATCTCAATATTCTTTCACTGATTATTCAAAGGCGAAATTATTGCTTAGAGATGTTGCTCAATACTTCCTAAAAGGAAGGGAGGAAAAAAAAGATAGATTTTTCTTTTCCATGAAAATTTCTCATTTTTCTCATATCCTAATATTTCTAGTAATGGATCATGACAGCAGTTCAGTATTCTGCAGTAAGAGAGAGAGCAAGCATCATTTTCTGCTCTTGACAAGCTTCCCCTTAAATGTGCCTCTTAGATGTAATGCCCTATGTCACTGCCTAGCTCTGTGCAGCTTCTGTTTCCATGGCTGCTTTTAAAGGTTTTAAAGCCTCCTTTTCACCTGCAAATGTAAATTTGGAAACTCTATCAGGAGGATTGCCTAGTAAGTATTTTTAATCAAAAACTAAATTTTAGGGGATACATTTATAGCAAGCTTGCCTTAATACAGCCCACAAAATTGCAAACACATCAGGTTTGCACACATAAAAGCTACGTTTGTGCAAATAAACAGGGCAGTTTGCAAATGTCAACTTGACCAATCATCTGTTTTGTGTGTACAAATTCAGATTCACTGTGTGTAATGCCCGAGTTGGCAAATTACCAGCCAGAAGTATAGAAACATCAGTAGTTCTGTAGTCAGACTGTTGAGTAAAAGCAAAAGCATTTCAAAACCAGTCTAACATTAAAGAACAAAAAATATTCCACCAAAAAATGACATAAGGTTCTATTGGACTTACCCGTTCACCAATACCCTATACTATGAATCTATACCTTTCAGAACTTTCAGAAATTAGGATCTCAAGCAGGACTTGAAATAAACACATTCAAGAGCAAAAATAAATAATTCTGCACAAGATTGCCTATCACATTGGCTGAAAAACACTGTTGAACTCTGACACACTTAATAGATAATTGGCCTGTAGTGCAAAGCACAACAAAATTTTACAAACTATGGTATGTAACCAGCCCTGAAACCCTTATGCCTCTGGAATACCAAAGTTGGAGAAAACCTGAATTGGTTTCTGGCTGAGCAGAAATAAAGAGTACTTATGGTCTAGAAGTGGTATTTTGTTAGGGGCTTTCTAGATAACTTTTTGAGGGCTGGTACAGAATTCTAAGGCCCTGTATGGCTTATGACAAAGTTACATCTTAAGAATACCAGTTTAAGCAACCACAAAAATTATACCTGTGCAAACAGTGTCCAGAAGCAGCTTCTCACATGCTGGCTCCCACAGTGCCTTCAAGCACCTGCTGTCCAACCTGAGCTCATTTTAACACCTAAATCAAACTGACAGGGCTAGATCACTACCATGATACTTGTCTTCTAGTAGTCATATGTGCATCACGCATGTGTCTAGCACTTACAGGCTGATGCATGAACAGGCACACCAAAAAATAAGTTAAAAGGAAAACAAAAGAAACAAAATATTAAAACAAATGACATTGCACAATAATAAGGTACAAGCTTATGTAAGATTTCTTTAAAGTCTCTAAAGAATCTCTGAACCCACACCAATCTTCTGACCCTAATGGCCACAGCGATGCTGCTTGAGTAGTAGCAGCAGTTTGAGTTAGACATGAGTGATGCAGGATCTATTGGAGGAATAGGTTCAGGAGGAGAGCTGCAGCTTAGATAGCTGATGGAACTTTTCACTCACTGAGCATCACCTGTTCAAATACCCTCAAAGGATGTGCTCCTAAGTCTCATGGCATTTGGCCAAAAGCAGCAGGGTTCTAAATCAGCAGCAAAAAGAGAGAGTAAACTTTTCTCCAAAATGGGCACTGATGTCAAAAAACAGCCAGTCCTCTAGGATAAGACAGATAATTTCAGTGGCATATGTCTCACCTAATTCTGATCTTTCAAGCACTGGCTAAAGTTATGGGGCAATATCTGTGGAAATCTAACCTTTCAAGGACACATGCATAGGGAAACAGATGGCATGCAACAGACTGTTTAATCCCAAATCAAATAACAGAATCAGCATTTCAGAACGACTGCTTATACAGACACTTCTGTTAGAGTGTGGCCTACAGACAGGCAGCTTATGCAACAAGATGCCCAGAGAAGTTTATGCAATATATTTATAAAACATAGAAATTTAATATTTTAAAAAAAAATTTCCATAAATGTGCTATGGTTATAAACAAATCATCTGATCTTTTCTAGGACAAATATCTTCCTTTTATACAGGAATTTTTGTTAGTATAAATAATACTTAAAAATATGTAAGATATAGCATTTTACTTATATATACCCCTTCCATAAAAAAAGCCGTTAAGCCTCAAAACTAGTCTTTTTCATCATGTTCTGAAGCCAGTTAAAAAGAAGAAAAAAAAAAATCAGTTGCTAGAAAGTGATCAAGGAACAAAGAAAAAGGTGGGTTTGCTCAACATTTAAGAGAGTTTCATGCCATAACATGGCACACTAGAAAGTGTGAGCATAAGAATAGTGCAAGAAGCAATATACTTGAGAAAAACAACAGCTTCATTATCACATGAAACTCCATCTCTTACATTACTAACATAAGAAATTCTTACTGGTGCAGAAACACACCAGAGAATTAGCTGCTTGCTCACATGACTATCAGGAGGAGAAAAGTGTTCTTTTTAACATTCCAGTGTTTGATATTCATATTGAAATGTTTAGAAACATTTTCTTTATTTAACTACCGGAAAAAAAGGTGACATTGTCAAAGACCCCCAGGCTGCCTGCTTGCTGTATAACTGCTCATCAGTGAGGCCAACTCACCCTGGGAGGTGTAAGCACCTCACCAGCTGCACACAATAGCACCAGGCTCTGTACCTGCCTTTGCTCAATACACCTTCAGCTCTAAATATTCACCATTATGAGAAGCATCTCATGTGATAAATATTACTAGTATAACCACAACTCATATATTCAACGTGATGTCAGCCTGTTGCCTAGCAGAAATTTTGAGAAGCTAAGAATCATTTTAAAAGCCAGCAAATAGAACCTACAACTATGTTATACTGCTGTTGAATTTCAACTTGTTTGCTGTTGAGCACAATAAAGGAATGGATCTTATCCCCAAAACCCTATGCCTTCAATTTAAGGGGCAGAGAACTGCTTTGTTTAGCTCAAGATCAAATCCATAACTTACTGTGTTAGAATTTAGTGAAGGCACAAAGTAGAAGTGTGTGTGATACATGCCTGGCATGACCTTTTTAGTCAGCTGGAAGACATAATCTAAATATCTTTAAAATAGTTTCGTGCACAAGAAATCCACTGACTGGCAGCCACCAACTGACCGAATTCCCATCCTTCTTAAGCATTGAACCAATATGTCCAGCTTCAGTGATTCCATAATGCCAACAAAATATTGTAGCATATCATGTATTAAACAGACATCCATTCTTAATTTTTGGAGATTGTATCATTACTAAGAAGTCATTAGACCTAAGAAGGTCTAATTCCTGAATTGTGGAAACATTTTATCGATCTAAACCTCCCCTTTTAAAGATTACGTTTTCTTCTCCCTGTTCCTTCCTGAAAACTTGCATGGTCGTACTGAGTCATCTCAAAAGCAGGAACACATCAGCAGTGAGCAAGTCATATATAAATAATGTAGATCAATAGTTTTCAACATGTGGGCTGCAGACTCTTTGGGTTCACACGACCTTGCTGTGAAACGGAAGCCTACTGCAGTAAGTTAACTTTTGCTGCACAGAGATACATGCCTCTGCTGAAAAGTACTTGGGGATCAACAAATCAAAAAGGTTATAAGCCAATGATGTAAGTAATCTGTTAGCAGTTTTAACGCTTTGTAGATTTTAAATGCCATTTCCGTTTACAGTTTAAACAAAATGTAGTGATTTAGGGCCTGGCTTAATTTCTACAGAGATATTTAAAAAATCAGAGTATAATTGTACCAAACTCCCAATGGAGGAAACATCAATGGATTTAGCTAAATAATGTTTTGATGAAGTAAAAACCTAAAGTTTTGTACCTGCTCTAGTTTTGTACAGCCCTTCATAGCTTAGCTCCCTTGGTATGTTTTTCATTCTTGTTTACTGACCAAAAAAAAACTGCAGAGCAAAAAAAAATTATTTAGCACAGTTACAAATACTATATTATCTTTGAACAAATCACTAAAATTAGTCTCTAACAAAAAGCACACAGAATCAATGAGGCTGTTACATATAGACAACACTGAAAAATAAGCAGGCTATATTTGTTTGAAGAGCTTATGGGTTCCCCCCCACATCCCCGCTTCTGCTTACAACTATTGAAAAGACGTCCTTATCTCAAGTACTTTTCACATATCAGAGAAGTGGTGAATTTCACAAAGCCTGCACTAATGTTTTGCATTTCCATTCCAAGTGAAATGCACTTCAGTAAGTAAACATGAGTATTCAAATAAAACCGTTGCTAGAGACAATGGAAAAAAAAAAAAACAACCAAAAAACAATGCCATTTTGAAATAGATTGATAAGTAAATCATTCTAAAAGCATTGGACAATGCAGAACATTGAAGAGCCAAGGCATGCAATGCTGAGAATAGGGTTAGTTCCATTTTAGTCCTGATTTGGGTTTTGTTTTTGTGGGTTCCCTGTCCCGCCAAATCCTCAAGGTGCATGACAAACATAAGATATTTGTATTCTAATATTGTGTAATTCTGTAGATAATTAAATGAATCAATGGAGAATAACCACATCCCTCTTACAGTCTGAGAGCACAGACTGTAAACAGCAAGCACATATTCGTTTTCAAATGTTTCACACAGCTGAGGGATGGGGGTGGTGGGAGGTGACTTACTTAAGAAATGTTTTGCCTTATTTTGAAAGCCCTGAAATTCATAGTGTGTTGGATTTGAGCACCTCAGGATTTCTATTCTCAGAACTTATTAGAAATTCATAGACAAAGTAACTTCTTTTACTGGAGTACAGCACAGGGGGTCACCATCAAGAACCACAGTCTCTGTATTCTGGTTACTAATTTAAAAATATGTCTTGACTTCGCAAATGATGTATGCACACGCCTAACTTCACATGCTGCCAGATAGTCTCACTAGATTCAGCAGGGCCATCTACAGCAACTTAAAAGCCAGCAAGCTTTTAAGGCTTGGTGCTGTAAAGACCTACATATTCTCTAAGATGATGCAAATGACAAAAAAACAAAACAAAAAAACCCAACTTTATTAGTGTTAATTAATTCATTAGAATATTAATTTGTCTTCTAACCTATATCTACCCTTTCCCCAGCAGGACTTATCTGCTGTCAAAAAACTTAGACAATGAATATTTTAAAATTAAATTATTTTAAAATCTCTGCACAATCTTTTCATAGAGTGGCGGAAAAGCTTCTGATGGCAGTGTCTTACCAGAGACCAAGAACAGTCTGGGCTCATTCAGTGACTGCATGCTGTTTACTGGAACAAGCACCTTAGATCTTGGGTTTCACTTCTGTTCCATCCCTCTGAATGGGACTCTTACTACTGACCTTTTCACTGTAAAGTTCCTGGTGAATTATATGTGGTCAGTAGGCAGGAAAGAACAGCCTTTAGAGTAAGATTAACTTTAAACATATTTTTTAAAAATCGACTAAAATCTACTAAATGGCAGTTTTCTGAGCACCGGCCCGTGTTGTTCTCTCATGTAGTCACGTCCTGCATCCCACTCCTGTGCTTCTGAGACCCCACCATATTCAGCCCATGGCAAAACAAGGCAGTTGTCTGTTTTTACCTCAGCAAGGTCCCCAACTGTAAAATCACTGGTTAATCAAAGATGATAAAAAACAAGAGGTAATGTGTGTCCTAAGGCAGAGAGAAGTCAGACTGAACACTGTTGTATCACACTATCTTAAAATTCAGTGGTCAGATGCCCTGAATGAAGGCAGAGGTCAGTCTTCCAGCAAGTTTGAATTTCTTAATCTTGTCTCTCAAATTTTTATATTTCTTCTGTCTTCCTGATTCTAAGTTTGAGCCTGTTTTTCACCCTTATGCTTATTTCTTCTAGACAATCTATATTTTAAGAAAGTATTTTAGCTGTAATCACTTGTATGTTTATCAACAAAACCTTCTAAATATGCCAGCCAGCCATCCACACTATGGTCTGTCAGTCAGATTCAGATTCTCAAAAATCAGTTAAATCAGATTTTTCTATTTTTTTTCCATCTTTCATCAGCTAATAGCTCAATGGACTCTGCAGATCATATGGATTAAGTTGAGCTATTAGTGAGAAGCTAGAAAAAGACAGGTAATTTTTGTCTAAGGTCACTCCTTCTCTTAAAATAGGAGCACACTCAAGAAAAGTCCAGCAATCTACAGCTGCTGAGAGTGTCCTCATTCTATAAAACCTTTAAAATATTTGCAAGTAAGAACAAAATTTTAACAGCTACTTTTGTTTCAGCAAATCAGTGACTTTCAGCAATGTCGATTGATGATAAACCATTCCAAATAACTTGTCCCCTTGTTTCTTAGGTCAGAAACCAGAGGAAATGACGCAAGGAACATGAAAAACAAAACCATGGACTGAGATACTTGATCCAACAAACATCTCTAATAGCATAGGAATTCTCATCCTGAAAATATTTGTGCAATATTTAATTTTTTTAAAAAACACATTTTTCATTAAACTTCTTTTCAAATCTTAATTTATATGTAACTGGGCTTCAGTTCTATGAAAAGCTGGTTGGCAAAATTCTCTATGGCCATACTTTGCCTGCCTGTAGCATAGTTTCTATAATTCAGCCTAATCTAAATTTTATTTTTTAATAAATTTACTTTCAGCATTGACAAATCCAGCTGCTGTGTACTATTCTCAGCTGCCTAGAATTATGAGTATCATTGACCTTCAGCTTCCTCAGAAAATATGTTCTCCTTCAGCCCCTGACATAGTAATGTTTTTCTGGTTACCAGGAGGTGCTAAAACAGTAATTAAAATTAAATTAAAGTAATTTTTTGGGTCTCCCTATCCTTTTAAGTAGCAATGTGTTTTGGGGGACAGAAATGTAATAGCAATAACACAGGAATGCTTGGCATTCGGTTTGCTTATTTTTCTAAAATTGTTTATTTAATGCTTCCTCCCCACCCCCTGGGTATTGTTCTTGCCAAGGCATATACATTTCTATTCACTCTATTTTCCAGTGAAACTTTTACAAAGCTAACACGTACAGTATGCATTAAGAGCCACTTCTAAGCTGCAGGCAGAATAAAAAAATCCAAAAAGTAAATGTACCTTTGTAGAAAATTGTTGAGTAGATTTAACTTACAACAATAAACAATAAATAATAAAGTCTTTCTGAAAGCAAGAGAAGCACATGTGTCCTCTTCTTTGATTTTATCACTTCATCACACACAACAAATCTGTGTCAACATGAGTGGCAAGTCTCTGAGGTAAAAGATGTACAAGTCAAGGCCATAAAAGCAGACCACATGCTTAGGAATTTGTCTATTGTAACCATAATGAGGTGGCCTGCTGTCTCTAAGGAGACAATTCATGATACAGCATATACCCAGAAAGAAGTGAAAGACTATTTTATGAATCCAATACGGTCAGCTGTAAGTCAATGAAGATTCAATTTCTTAAAGAGACAGAGGAAGAAAGAATTCATGTGAAAAGTGGTGTCTCAAAAAGCCTGATCATACGCAGCTGGATATTGCCATGCACCAGTACTATAACCCACTGGAACCAGCACAGCTACTCATGTAAGTAAAGATTAATCACGTGCTCCTTCAAGAATAAGCCTTTGATGCATAACATCATCTACCTTACATACATAAATTGCATTTTTCAGCACCCTATTAATCCTGACAGTACTTCAGAGAGGTTGCCAGTCTTAAAATATTTTCTGGAACATTCTGAAATACAAAAAGGCAAATCAATTTTTTCAAATTTATACTGTGCCTTAGTACTACCCTACAATACAAAACTCACTTTGAGTGACCACTGTAGAAAGCAAACAGCATTAAACTGTAAAAGGAAGCTGCAGCCTAAAAACAACTGAAAATTTGGGTAACTGCCTGCTGTCTGAAGTATTATTTACAGAAGTCTGCTCAGAGAGGCATAAACTCCTCATTTCGTTGCAATGATTGCTAATAATGAAGAAAAAAAATTTATGGAGGATCTCCAATAATCTGAAATGACAGCGTGTGTTTAATGGAGCAGGAGGAGGACAGAGAATTGAAAATAGTTTTTTAACAAACCTTTTCCTTCTGACACAAGAAAACAAGAAGGGAAGAAGAGCTGTTTATCAAAGAACTGCAGAATAAAGAATAGATAAGTGTAGGGTGTTTGACTATCCAGTGGGAAGGGAATACATAGAAAATAACATAGTTTCTTGCTTTCTACCACTGACAAAAGAACTCTTTCTTGAAAGAAAGACAATACTGAAAGGGTTTTTTAGTCATTCTTTTTCCAACAGGAAGTTATGCAGTAATAAAAGAGTTTTGTATACATATTTGGAGATTTTGTTTCAAACCCTGTGAATAGGGTGCATGGGCATGGGACTCACACTGGAGTTTATACTAAATATCTGATAATTTTAATTAGCCCCCTATATTCTTTTTTCTGCTCATTGGTAGAGTGTTACACGAAACATTTCAGACTTTTTAGTAGTAATTCATGTCAGCACATGCAGTCATAAAGGTTATTTCCAAATGCGTTTTTTCACATATGCAGTTGAGAGAAGTAATGCCAATATCAACAGAGTAGTTGATTATGGATTTATAGCCTATAAATGTGAGGGCATATGGTGAGACTCTAAAATGAATATCAAATGTTCACAGAGCCTCACACAGATCATGAAGTGAAGTGTAAAATAGGACACAAGTGACTTACATACAGTAATTTAGCATCTGCTCCAGCTGTATTAATTCAGGTTGGACATTATACAGTAGCATGATACAGAAAAGCAACTGCATACATAAGACAGCTTGATTATGTCCTAGCCAAAAATGAACTATCATGCAGCAGACATTCAGACCAGACAGACATTCCTTCTCCATTAAGCTAGTATTAGGTGAAACAAAAATGGATCTTTTAGTTATATCGCTCCTGAATGTTATCTACAGTCCTCTCTTTCCTTCTTTACAAGTAGGAGAAAAGTTGTTTTGTAGGCATCACACCCAGTGTAATGTATGCATTGACAGTAACTCAACGTACTTCCTATTGAAAGATACAGTTGATCATAAAATGAAAATCAAAGCAGCTAAGAGAAGGTACCTCAAACGCCTGGAATTTTATCTATTTCACCTAGACACTAAAACTGTGTCTTTGACAAGCACAATCACTTTTTCGGAAAAGGACACATTGACAGCAAATCCAATTTGAAGATCTAGAGGCTTCACATCAGAAACAGTCATCACTCAAAATATACAGGGGAAGGAGAGGGAGAGGCTGCCTTCTGATGTGGTTTCACCTTAAGGTTCCTTACAAAGAGACCAGAAGCAAAGGAAGAATTGATTTCATGATGCAAAAGTAGCACTGTCAGTACTAGTCTTGACAGAGAGTGAACAGTAATCATTAACATAATTTACATAAACTGTCTGGGGGTCTGTCTTTCCATAGCTTACAAAACTGGATGGCACACAATACTGCTAAACAGAAGTGCTGGTTCTTGAGGTGACCATTTAGTATGCTGCATGTTTGTTCACATTAGTCTCTGTAGTCCAAGCAGATGGACGTCAGTCTGTCTCTCTTACACACAAACCACCACATTAGCAAAGCAGAAAAAAAGTATTTTAATTTAATGCTAAAATTTTACTCTTGCCACCTGTTTTTACCATTACCAATTAAAATTGATTGTTTTCATATTACAGGTAGTTAATAACTTGATTGCTTTGGATCTGCTCTCTCAAATAACCTAAATTAGGAGATTGAATAATTCATCAAGTCAAAATGAGTATAAATAAAAATGTATAGAAGAATTTATCAAACTCCAAAATACAGGACCAGTACTTCTAGGCTTGGTTAAACAATTTCTCTTTATCTTACAATAACCAGCTTTTTGCTTTCCCTCTCTAGTCTCTTTTCATCTCTTTTTGTTTCACTGTTCTCCATTTTCTCCTTTTTGGTTCCATTATTTTTTTCCACTCTTGTTTTTTCATCCAGCACAAGTTAAATAGTTCCTTTATTCAGCACTAAATAAACTGATACAAAGTCAGTCCAGAGTGGTGTCAAAATTTAAGGGGTTAGTAACAAAACAAGCGAGAGAAGACTGGCCACAAGTGCTGCTGCCTAGCCCTGTGGATATATATGGCAGCTCTTTAAAACCCAAAGAACCACTGTTAATCTGAAACACAAGAACACACTTTCCCTGCTGAAATAAATGCTGTCTTCTTCACTAATTTTTGTCCACATACTCTCCATGTTTTGACTAATATTGGTCAGGTTGCAGATACACAAAACATCATCTTCTGTAGATTCCAGATACAAGGTTATTGTAATTCTTGGCTATGATCTAAACATAAAACTCAATCCTCAGATATCTCCAGCCTTTTACTGAAACTTTTAAAGACCCATCAGAACAAGCAACTTAAATACCAATGTCAGGGACAGACTCAATTTTTTATTGAATATTAATGAAAATAGCAAATACTTTTCTAATAAGAATTGGCAATATCAGGTAAATTTTCTAGTATCTCCCAGGCTGCTTTTTTAATATTTAATCTATGGAAGGCTATTAACGAAAAATTTTGAATTGAAGAAGTTATGAAATTTACTGTGAATTAAATTTATTCTCCTAAATAATGGAATTTGTTACTTGTTAAACTGATGTTCAAACATTTCAAACTAGTTCATTACAGAGCAGAAAAGGTATCACATGACTTCAATGAACAATCATGCAATATCAGAGCATAAGACTCAATTTACAAAAAAAAAGATAAATTTGTTCTCAGTCACTTTTTTCCTATTCTCTTATCTATCTGCAAATACTGTGCTCGTTAATTCCTTTATTGCAGACTACAGTATTGAATTGTATAATGTCAGTATAGAATACCTCTATAAACTTAATCATCTTGTTTAACAGATTAACATTTAGCTATAAAAAGTAATTTTTCTCTACATACAGAAATTCCATTAAAAAAACAAGTAGAGTTGGAGTGCCATGGATTTTACATTACAGAATTATGAAGATGGCTAAGTCTTCAATGTTGTTTGCTTAGCATCGCATCTTCATTATATCCAATATTGTTAAAAGCAAGTTCTGCTCTCTAATTAAGTTCCATCCTTGGCTGTCCCATTGCTTTTGCTCATGGCTACAAACCAATTTTATTACTATAAAGAATCTTCTATTGATTCTAAAAAGTTGACAATTTGCCTAATGGAAGGCAAGAATAATTTGTGACTGATTTCCCTTCCTTTCCAAAGCGTGCCTCTACTGAATTTGCAGATGACGTATGAGCAGTGCACATTAGGTTCAGAATGAAAACATTTGTCAGCTAGATATCTAATGGCCCATTTCACGGTGAATAGATGATGTTCAAAATATGCCAATTTTCATGGGCATTTTAATTACAGCTTTGATGGGTATGGTTTAGTTTACCTCATATTTACCTAACAGGTACAAAAGGCCTGAAACCTCCTTTACTCATATTTACCTTGCAAAGCTTAAATTTGTCGAAGCTAATCAAATGTATTTCCTTTCCAATGATAACTAAAAGGCTGTAATGCAATATCTAAAATTTGAAATATTCGACTGAATTGAGTACCTAAAATCAAATTACTGGATTAAATGTAGAAAAAAGAACTACCTTTCACCTGTTTAGAAAGGTAGACACACTTACCAGCTATCCTGCACAAATATAAGGCAGCATCCATTAGTTTTCAGCACTACTGAGCACCATATTTTAAAAATCCACACCTCTATTCTGGCTACTTTTATGCATTTTTATACATAAAGAGGATTTTAAATGAATTCAACACTACTGTAGAATTTCCTAGATTAGATATTATTTATTAATTTCTGAAAGCAACACGCTGAAAAAAAATATTTTTAGAGAGATAAGAAAGGAATTCATAGTCATTGCTCAATTAAGCTGCTATGTTGCTTAAGCAAATTTAAAATCTCAGCATTTGTTTCATTATCTATGAAGTATCTTCACAAAGATTCAACTATTTGTGTTTCTCCCTGCCTTACAAAAAACATTTCAAAAATGGAAACACAGAGGCAGAGATTTCATGTTGTTTCAGATGCTGTCAAAGAGGTTTCTTTTTCTCTCCCTTTCTCTGTTGTTTCCAGCCATCCTTCTCTCCATTCGCCTTTGTTTGCTAAAGTAGCTTACTGACTGTAATAAAGGAAACCCAAGTGTCAGCTTGAGACTGCCATGAAAACCAACATTCACATAAACCATTTTTTCCACTTTTGTTAAGCTCCTTATCAAAAGAACTCTCCATCTCTCTCGCTCTCTTTTACTCTCTCTCGTCTTCTATCCTTTTTAGGGTATCTTTCTAATTTTATTGAGACTCCTCTGTTAAGGTACAGCACTATAGTTCAGTAACTATAGGAAAGTGAACCCAAAAGAGCCAGCTTGAGACTACCACAAACCATTTTCACTTCTTATGTTAACATTTCATCTCAAAGGACTCTTTTCTCTCTCTGTCAGTTGCAAGGCATCTCTTTGTCTCTATTGTGCTTACTGCGCTAAGGTGCCTCATTGACTGGAGTGAAGTGAACTCAAGCGTGCCAACTTAAGGCTGGCACACATTTTTTAATTTGGTTGAAGTTGACAGCCTCCGACTTACTTTTGGAGCAGCAACACTCCTCTGCTCCCCCACCTCATGCCCACTCCTCTAAGGTAACTGCAAGATATACTTGCTATATTAATATTTTTTATATTATGTATCAAATCTGACAGAATTTAATTGATCATAATCCTGTAGACCATTAAAAAAAAAAAACTCATTCTATTCCTCACCACCTTGGACAGAATATGGGATACCAAAATATGAATACCAAATTGCCAAACACACACAGCTCAATATCTGCCAAAAGGCTTGGAGAACTTAGAAGTATAGCCTGCTTGAAACAGAAATACCTCTGAAAATTAGAGACTCGGAAAAATTTTAAAAATACACATCCAAACTCACCACCTTAGCCTGTGAAGTTTCATGCCAACTGAAATAATAAATATAGATTTCTAAACTAAGTCCTGATCACTTTAGTTTGGCCTTTTTATGATCTCTCATTCCCTTGAGGGTATGTTTTGGTGACAATCAAATGATTAAATAAAAAAAAATCCTATGATTAAATCAATTATGGCAACCAAACTCACATCCCTGAGTAGAAGGATGCAAGTTGAAAGACAAGAACCAAAACTGAATAAACTGGAAATTCCCAGGGCAGAATTTAAGTCACTTGCTGCCAGAACTTAGAACTAGCAAGCCTTTGGTACCTAAAGGTTTCATTGGAATAAAAAACCCAGAAGAAAGAATCCAGTTTGCAGTATTTTCCACCTTGTTTTTTGTTAGTTTTGAGTGATGTCCTTCACTTACTTTCTATGCTTTTCACAACTCCTGACAATATTCAGCTAGCTCAATTTAACATTCTTATCTCTCTCTTCTGTATTGCTTAAATTAAGTCATGTAGCTTTGAATTGGAAAACAAAAATGAATATTTTTGATAACACATTTTGATATCCTTCAGTTTTTCACAGCCAAAACCCCACACTTTGCAGCACAGAAACTCTGTACATCTTAAATTCATAATGTTGTAAAAAAAAAAGCTTATTTATTTTTGCACAAATCTGAGATTTGTAATGAAGTTACCCAGAAAAATCTGTGCTACTTATTTTCAATTTTTCCTTTTAAAATACCTGTGGATCACACTAGGATTTCAGGAACATGCCTAACACTGAAAAAACCCACTCCAAGTAACAAATTTTTAAAAAGAAACTCCAAGTAACAAATCTTAAAAACGTGGCCATTAATTGTGAACACTGCAGAAATACCGCATATTTTACAAATTCTCATATACAGTTTGTCTTGGGGGTGAAACAAAAAAGAAAAAATCCAAACAAAAAACCCCAATAAAACCCCAAACAAACAAAAACTCCAAACAAATGCCATAAAAATAACCAGAAACACACAGAAAAAGCAAACAAACAAACCCAACCAACCATAAGCAACACCTTTTTAAAAACCCCTTAGCTGCTAGAGAAATACAAAAATATTTCAGGGCACACAAAATTTGATATCACATCCTGTCCACTATACCAAAAGGCAGCATTGAACACAGAAGTAATTTTACTTCTAACATTGCCAGTAAAAGCCTTAATCTTGGTTGCTACCCTTGGGGTCTTTCCAGCTCCTGAATATACTACTGTGCAACAGTGCCAGATTCACTGAACATCACCCCAAGACAGCAGCATTCAAAAACGTAGGTCCGTCCACATCAAAAGGGCTTTATTTTTCCCTAGTACATTTGGGATTCATTCTGTTTCTCTACTTGTTTCTGAAACTTTAGAATTCAGTCAAGTCTACACTTTCAGTTTTATACCGCCACAGCTGAGAGATGGAAAACATGCAATTTACTCCATAGAGAAAGAATCAGGAAGAAGGTGTAAGTTTAAAGCACAGAAGTTAAAAATTAATAAGAGAAGAGAATAAATATGGATTGTAAACTTTCAGAAAGCTTGATTTTCACACCATTCTCTAATTGAAAACACTCTTTGACACATCAGCCCTTATTAACAAAATGAAGTACCACAAGTTCCTGAATTGTCAAGGTCAGGGTTACACAAAACAACAAACAAAACTCAAGAACACCCACAGCCAGTCATGGCCAGATAGTGAATAACAACGGGGCTGGTGATGATTTTGTAGAAAACCTAACATGAACCAGGTACATAAAAACATATGTTTTAGCATAGGATTTCCACAGTGTAGCTAATGTTGCAAAGAACCATTTGCAAGTAGTAAATGGACTGCCAAAAACTCATGTCACCTAATTGTAAACATACTAGGCATTTTATCTCAATATTTCATAAATTTTAATAATTGGTTTAAGTCTATTTCTTACATGATTACCAAAATGCACAAAGTCACTAGCCTGCAGGAAATTATTATAAACAAATAAATAAATAAGAATCACAACTTTTGTTAGGTCCATCGGCATTTTGCCATTGCTCTTGGTAAGATTACATTTTCATAGAGCTTTTGGAGAACTGTTAGAAGCAGAGACAGGTGTTTTCTGATTTTGGAGTAAAGGAATGTTTACTTCACATTGCACCAGCACAAAAGCCATTTCTCAAGCTGCAACCAGCTAAATTAGCAATGGATATCCCTTGTGACAAAGCAAATCAGTCTCCTGGGTGAAATTATTGGATGTGTTGTGAGCAATATTTTGCACAGCATCATAGGACACAGGAAGCTTTCTGAGAACTTTCTGAGCTCCCTTTCCCTTTAAAATCGGTTAATAATCTATTATTTGCCAGCAGGAAGCTAAACAAAATGTTAAAATGCTCTAAAAGCCTGCAAACCTGTCTCTGGCAGACAGCAAAATAAATACAACTGGCCAATTTCAGATTTCTTTGGCAATTTTTCAAAGATGGGAAGAAGCGTGACACTAGTACTCTGCCAGGCCTCATGTGTCTCTGAATATTCTGTAAACAAAAGCACTTCAGCGCATCCCTAATCAAAGTCATACCAGCTGTTGCTCTTCCTGCACTTATTCTCTGCAGTGGAAAAGAAGACAAAAATCATACTGCTTGGACAAGAAAGGGGAAAAACTGACAAAAACCACAACCAAAAACCCACAACCAGAAAAACCCCAAAATCCCCGCCAAAATAAGAACAGGCAAAACAACACACATCAGGAAAAGAAAGGTATATGAATGGCTATTTCAAAAAGAAAAATTTTCTTTTCAGTAGGCATTTTGATACTGTCATAAAAAAGGGCCATGATGTTGATGATGTCATAAAAAATAAAACTGTTTCAAGCTAGGACTTTAATTTCCTTTCGACTCATGCAATTTTACCAGATTTGTGTCAAGTTCACAGCACTTCAAGAAACAAAGACACATTAACACTGCAGTAGTTCATAGGAACTTTCTATGAGATAGAAAATGTATTCATTTTAAAAATATTGAGTTACTAAGCCCTCAGACTGCATTCCAAAAGTCTACCAGAAACATTTCAATCAAGAAGTGAGTATGTGACAGCCAGGCCATTCAGGCTAAAAAGCATTGTGCAGAATTATGTCGGGTGAATCTAGTGCCCTCTAAATGACCTCGTATTATGGCCATGGTATTAAGTCATGGAGAAACAGGTAGGTAAGATGAATAATTTTTCTTCCCTTAAAAATAAAATTTAAAAAAATAGGAAAGGGAAAACTCTCAAATTCCCAGTAAGAATGTTGAATTACCCCCTCTCCCAATGGAATGTTTCACTTTCATTTCCAAGTAGCAGTAAGCCTATTGACCCCCACGGTGTTATCCTTTTCACTGCTCTTACAGTACTTTCTTTAATCTCTCGGATCAAAGATTGGTCAATAAAAATCATCTCTGCTTTTGTGGGGAGCAAACAAACTGCACCAAGACCTATGATAATTTTAAATCTCCTCTAAAATCCCTGAGAAACTAAACAAAACAAAAAAAAAAAACTAAACCAAAACACCACACTTATATATGTTGATGTTAACTTTGCAACTGGAANGTTTTTTTTTTTTTGTTCTATATTAAATATCTTGAATTATTTTTGAATATTATTAATTGAATAAAATTAGTTTTTAAATACTTTTTCATGGATGTATGTTTTATGCCTTGAAAAACTAAAGCTAAATTATATTAACACACCATTATACACTTTTTCCAAACAACTGGTTGAAATCCTAATTTTAGAAATACCTTTGCATCCTCCACAAAGATTAAAAGATTGCACAATGTTTTCACAACAGAAGAGACAGTTTTTAACACATAGCTTCCAGAATATACAGCATCCAAAGGCTTTGTGTCACACCTTAGGCATCAAATCTAACAGGAATCTGAGCCAGGGGGAAAAAAAGTAAAAATAAAATAAAAAACATTTTGCTGTGGAAAAAAAGCTGAAAACTAAACCAAAACATCCAGAGGTATTATCTCCAGGTTACATTAGCTTACAATTTAACTAATTTTTCAATTATTTTTCAACTTTAACTGATGCCTCCTGTGTGCAGCATCCATATCCTGACCTTTTTATTCAGGGTGTTTCTAATATCCATCAGCTTCCCTGTCATCTAAACTGAAAGGAAGTGATTTGTGTTTAGCTGAAACTCTGTGAAGTCACTCATTATCACTGATCACTTTGTCTTCACCTACTCTGGACTCCTTGATAAACGCCGAGCATTTCTCCCTTCCCGAGTCTCAAAAAAACCACAGACAGTGGATGGTCCTTGTGATGTGGCTGTGACACAGGTACAACTTTGAATGCTTTCACCAGGTGCCCCAAGACAGTGCTTGAAGGTCTTTACATTACTTACAGCATGCCTTGTAGACAGTCTCTTGCTCTCACAATTTTATTGTCACCTCCAAACTGCCCTCTTTCCTCCCTTAGGAGTTGTTCAAACTCAACACTGCTACCAAGAATTCTCCCTATTCCACCAACTGTATTTGCCCAGCCCTCAGGACAGGTTGTCTGCAAAACTGCTGAGAGATTCATGGTCAAGCATTGCTCATAGAATTCCAGTAACTTTTAGTCATAATAACAGTAATTCTCTGTTATTATGACTAACATGTTCACAACAGAGAATTACCTTCATTTTGGGCTACATCTTTTCAAACCAGAGATCCAAGACTTGGAGCTTGTGCTCAGGCAGGCTCAAACCACGTCTTAACTCTGCTATAACTAACATCCTTGTTTAGTAACAATTTCCTACTTTATTTTATCGCTCAATGCCATTTTTGAGGTCATGCTGAAAATGGATCAGAAGATTCAAAGGTGAAGGGGAATGTTTTCTTATTTTTTCTATATGACACCTTGTATGCACTCTGAAGTGATGTAAAATAACACATCAGGGTAAATAGCACCCGTAATTACTGAACTATAATTATTTTCTTGCACATTTATTGCAAGGTCAGGAGTTATTCTACCAGAGATTTTGGGGGAAAAAAAAGACCCTCACTTCCAAATGGGGATCACCCAATTCCTGATGCTAAGGCTGAGAGAACAGTTAGTGTCCCCACACCCTAAAGTCACGTTAAAGATTATGGAGATGCACTTGGCATATCAAGTATGGCCCCTAAAGTCCCAGGGAGAGTAGGAGATATTTGGAAGACACAGTAGCTTAGATGAATCTAGAGTAGCCTAAAACAAAAAGGACAACCTTGCATTTATTGCATGAACAAATTCCCTATTATTTTACTTAAACTTTGAGCATACAAGCAACAGACAGTCCGAACCCTGAAAAGTTTTGTCTGTCCCCACTGCCCCTGCCACAACCCCCATCAGGGAAATTTTTTTTTTTTTTCCATTTAGAATACATATGAAAAACAGTTTTTAAAAAACTTAAGAATTAACAGGTTGTTACTGAAGAAAAGACCTTTTTTTTTCCTATGATGCAGAAAGGGAGCCTGCTGGACGTTTCCACAGTGTCAGTGATATTAGTGCACAGAGAGGATAACAAAAGGCAGCCATGCTGTCTGCTGCAGCACTAAAAATGGACAAAAATACATTAAGGTGAAGGGGAAAAAAGGCAGAAAGCTAATTTCAACATCAATTTTAACAGCAGATTTAGAAACATGAAAGAAGTTGATACTTTTATGGTTGGCTAAGCTGACATTGATTCAGTTACATTTTTATAGTAACCTGAGAAAAATATTTCTTTGTTTAAAGGGAGTTCATCATAATTCACAAAATATAATACATATGCATAGTTTATATATAATTTTTCCTAAATCTCAGTGCATCTGACACATACAGCTCATGCAGCATCTATTGATACATTCTTGCTGTTTGACGATTTTTAAGATTTCCCATATCTGATAATAGTAATCCATTTAAAATATCATGGTTTTATTGTTTTTTTTAAATAAAACACTCTCATATTAAAAATGGACACTTCATATAGAAAATAGGTTGCTGTTCTCTAAAATTGATTCTAATGTTAGTTGAATATTAATAAAATCCATAAACCATTAGTACATTATAGCTGCTTTGTTCTGAATTACATAGACCTTTTATGTTTATTCCTCAGTGAAAATGCATTTAAAAATATGAAATCCTCTCTAATTGTGCTCTCTGAAGATAGCTGGTAAAATCATTTCTAGCAGCAATAAATCAATTGTAGTATTAAAATGACCTGCCAGGTGCATCTTCTGCATATCAGACTAATTAAGGGAATGTATTAATTGCAACTATTCATCAACACCACCAATGTTAGATAACCCTTACATTGAATCTTTTTGCCACATTATCCAGCAATGAAACTTCAGTTTGACAAAATATAGGGGATTCAGCAACAACAACAAAAAAATCTTTAAAAATAAAACAAACCTATGCACAGTTTTGTTACTTTGTTCCCAGTTCTTTGCTGGTAAATCAATCAAACCAGAAATCATAATTATATGTACATATGTAGATTGTATTTAGACATCTTTCTATCTCAGAAGAGAGTTTCACAAGGTTTAAGATACTAATGTGGGTTTTTTCCCCTTCCCCTAAATCTAATTCAGATATAAATTCATATGCATTTTCTGTAGGTATGTGCCAAATGTGACACATTTGGATCATCAGGCCTCCACTGGAAATAACCATCTGAAAGTAAGCTCCACGGTATCTTCACTTTTTTTCCATCAGGATGTATTTATTACTTTATACATTCTTATAAATGCAAATAACAATTTCAGTCTACTGGTTTGTATGGTTTGCTGATTCCATGAGTCTTATTTCCTGGGCTAAAAATAAAGATTATTTTTCAAAAGTTTGGAGGGTTTTTTTATCATATTTTCTGCAAACAAAAATTCTGGATTGCACAAGAACTTCACACATTTCAGGCAAAGCACTGAAAGTTGAAGGATGAAGTAAAACTCCTACAATACCAATTTCTTTGCCATGGTGGTTTTTTTTGGTTTTTTTGTTGTTTTTTTTTTTGTTACAAAAGGTGATTAAGAAAGGGCTGCAATTATAGGCAGAGGGGGGAAAATCTACATGTATAAATTCAATTAGCAAAATACACAGAGAACAGTAAATACACAAACCAAATCCGAAATACATGAGGAAAAAGTTTGGCCCACGATACCAAAGTTCACATTCCTCTCCCCAGTGCTCTGCAAATGCTCCTACCTAAGAGACTGGTTCTTGTAGACTAAGTCTGTTTAGACTTCATAGGTATTTTAAATGACCCTGGTGTCTAAGCACTAAAAATAATTAGATATAACTGTGTCTTTTCCATTTCCAACCCTCACTACTATCACCATCATTATGTCCCAGGTGAACCAGAGATTATAAGTAGCACCTGTAGATTCACATAAAGACATTCTTGTACCCAGGTGAAATTTACCTTCTCCTCTGGCTGTATATCCATAGCTAAGGATATAGAATAAGGAAATTAGTTATACTTATAAACCAGTGCTCACACACTTATATTAGACCAACTGCGTCTCGGTTTTATTCAAAAGAGGGGCTGGGGAAAAATTCAAAATTCTGGGGCTCCTGCTTGGGCTTTCATAAAAATACTCTAAGCTGTATTTCTGCAGAAAACACAGATAATTATGCACTTTGTCATGAAGGTGACACTACTAGATAGTAGCAAAAGTCGTAAGTGAGACTCAGGCATCAGCGTTACAGTGCAGATGCACTGATAGCACCTCTCCAGATGACTTCAACACAATTCTTGGGCAGCAGGCACTGGGGCTTACAGCAGGCAGCCTGTTCAGCACCCACAGCCATGCACACCACGGTCAGGATGCTTCTCTTAACATGCATCTCTGCAAACACACTGCAGTCCTGACCTCCAACACTGCTTATTGTGGGTTTGAGTGGTTCTTGAACAGCTAATGCCAAGAATTGTCAAAATGAATGAAATCAAAAGGAAACAGTCCTACAGAGCAAAAAACTTGATTCGTTTTTATTTATGACTCACAATAAGAATATACACCTTCCTACTTTTAAAGACTGTCAAGTATAGAAATCTTAAAATTATATAGACGCTTCACAATCAGCAATAAATTTTAAAGCCAGTCACTTGTCTCCAGCTTGTGTCAATACGTCTGAAAAAATGCTCTCCATCACCTTTGGTATTCAAAGAGTTAGAAATAGAAGTTCACAAGTAAGATATTGTTCCTGTTTCTCCCTTCACTACCCAGACTGCTTTCTGATCTTCCTTTTGTCCTCAATCCTTTCCTTATCCCTTTCACCTCTCTTTCTCACTCTCACTCCGTCCCCTTGATCCATCAGACACCGCCAAGCTATCTGACACCAATGCCTTAAAGTAATTTTGGACAGAGGCAAAATGCCCTAGAATCCTTAGTAATCCTCCTCAGATCCATGTACTGAGCCCCAGGTTGGCTCTTTTATAGCCACAAACAGTCTTTCAGCTAGGTAGCCTGGAAACTGAAAGCTGTTTCAGTAACAGAGGAAGGACAACAAGTCCTGAAAGAAAATCAGCCTTCTCAGGAAGAAGGGGAGAAAAAAAATCCACCCTTTTTTTTGAGTGCTAACATTAATATAAGCCAGGATGAATGAACTGATCAATAAACAAAGGAACTCTAACTGTAGTAGGCAAGTGGGGGACAGCCAGTTATGAAGGCAGGATCTGTCCTTCCATTGCAGTTGTATACACTCCATATCCTGGTACAAGACAATGGTTTCTAATAACCAGTGGTTTTGTGAATTATTGAAACAGCTACAGTGTTCTGTAGGCTCATAGAAAATAGTCTTTCGCCCTTTACCTTATCATTCCCTACTGAGTCAAAGTATAGTTTTTGACATACCAGATAGTGGGATTTTTCTTTGTCCTTTTCCTGTACAGCTAAATCAAAAGCCGTATGGAATTCAGAGAAGTAAATAAAAAATAAAACACAGAAATCAATAAACTACTGCCAAAACCCTGTGGATCATACTAAAGTCAGTGTTAAGTTACCCTTTCATGACTAAGCAAGAATACAGAAAAACTGAAAAGACTGCTTGTACCATAAGAGCTGCTTTCCCCCAGGCTTGGTGTGTACTGGCACTCACACTCCCCTGGTAAAAAACGTAGATTGCAGTGACAGTGGGTCCTAAAGCTATCTCACCTTTGAGAGGAAAAAAATATTTGACAAAATTATTCTTCTCAGTGTGGGAGCATAACAGATCCTACTCTTCACAGCCTAATATAAGCCCCTGTCATCTCACAACTTTCTAATTTTTTCATAGAATAAGAATAATTTATGTTGGAATATGCAGATACACTGCATGAGCCAACCCTTCCCAGCAAAAACAAAATCAAAAAAAACAAACAAGCAAAAAAAAAACCAAACCAAACCAAAACAAAACAAAAAAACCAAAACAATTTGAATACAGTTAGAGAAAATAACACATGATCAAAAGCAATTAAGGATTATCTCCAAGTTTCGAGTATTTTTACTGAAAGAATGTCGGGATTTTTGGAAAGGAAGATGAAGGAAGAAATAGAAGGGGAAAGGAAGAAACTTAAGCTGCTTCTTTCTTTGAAGGCCCACCAGACTTGGCAAGTAGCAGGACAGAGCCAGATATTATTCACTCACCATTTTAACCATTTTAGGGGAAGGGCTTAATTCTTCTTCAGCTCTGCCTTGTTCTTGTGCTAAATCCCCAGGGACAATGGATGTCAGAAGACTTGTATTAGACTTACTCTAGCACAATGAGGAGCAGAACCCAACATCAAACTGTAGTAAATACAGTCAATGCTAACTAACACATCTATCTGCCAATGATATTAGATTAGATTTTTGCAAGTCAAAAAAACAAAACCTCAGACACCTTTTGCTACTAAAGTTACCAGTCATTTTGAAATTGATTAATTGGTATTTCTCTGCAACAAAACAAAGAAAAGATGCCATATTAGACTTTTTAAGAGAAGAAAAAGAGACAAATCATCATTGAAGGAATTGCAACATACCTGTTACTAAGAGCTACAAATACAGACTTGGCCAGTCCCTCTCCTTCCCCCAAAGAAGCAATTTACAATAGTGAGAGAATGTAAGTCAGAGGATCAAACACAAGAGAAGTTTAAAAGCAGGTTTTGGCTGCAGTACTGATGCAACCTAATGGGGGCAAGAACAACTTAATGCCACACAAATCCATTTTTCTGGTAGGGCCAGAAGGCTCTGAGACAGCCTGACAGCTGATTCCACCTCTCTGGGATGTCAGTAGGCAATGCTCTTTAGAAAAGCACAGCCCAGACTTAAGAAGCTTTACTCACTCTTACTTCCTCCTAATGATTTACAGTATGTGCCACATCAAGAGACAAAGACTTTCAGCATTGCCATGTGCAGTGCTGCTGGTATTAAGCTCTTAAAACAGACCATGGTCCTTTAATAATAAAACTCCTGCTTCTAAACTCCATTTTTGCTTAAAAGCGAAAAAATAAGGGAAAAAAAAAAAAAAGACTGGGCAATATAAGCTCAGCTCATGCCACAAAAACCATGAGATTAAACAAGTTCATGGTTTTGGAAATAACTGATTTTTGACGTCTTTAGTCTGGCAATAACAGCTATTTGAGAACCTGATTTGAGGGAGATAATTTTCTATTTATGTCTGTATGCCCCTTCATAATGAAAGGAAAAAATTAGTGAAGAACATGTGAGTTTCAGTTTTGCTAAAACAGAAATTGCCAAGAAGAAACCCGACCTTAACTTTCATGGATAAATGATTACAAAACATATTTTCTTAGTCTGCTTTAACATCAATCATTAGCTTCTTGCTCCAGTACTGTAGTATTGAGGTAAAATTTTACTCACAACCACTCCAGATATCTGCCAATACAAATGGCACATAAGTACTTGATTTCCAAGGGTCAATGCACAGGCCAAAAATTAGGTATCCCCATTTTAAATGTACAGTCTGTTCAGTGAAGGTGCACATATAAACACATAGCTACAATCTTTTGCACACACCAATATTTTCTATACGCTGTTTTCTTAAGAAGGCATTTGCCTACAGCAACAGCAGATCCTCTATAAAGCAATATCAAAATCCACATCTGTAATCTGCAATTTTTTGAACTGTATTGGTACACCAGCTTCCAGCCATTAGCCTCCACCTTAGCAAGATAAAAGCATCCCTCTAAAATCCTATAGATTCTGAAAAACGTCTCCTTCTAACCACATTTGTTCCAAAAGATTGTTGTTCTCTTTACTTTACTATTCTTCTAAACAATTATACCTTCAAAGGAGCAGATGCTTTCCTCCAAGGTTTATATTCAGTTTTGACTTTTACTTATGGCAGTCCTTTGTTCTTAATAGAGTTGCAAAATATACCACATTTTGCCCTATTTTCACATTTTTATTCTGTAGTTGCTCTTTTTCTCTGAAAAGTAATATCCTTCATAGCAATTTTTTAAACAAATACATAGAGTCTTACAAACTTTTTATTCATTAAAAAATGTAACTGTTAGATCTCACAAACACAAAAACAAGACAAATGTTCGTCTAGGAAAAAAATCTGTTCTAAATAATGAACCATTATTTAATGCTATTACATAGATGAAATTTTCTTTTAAAATCTTTTATTTAAGCATATTTAAGATGGCTGGACCCATTTCACAATACAGCTATCTGTCTTTCACTGCACATGTAGCTATGAAAAGCTATTGTTCAGGACTTCAGCGGCCTTGCCCAGTGCATGAGTCAAGTTGATTTTTGCTGAATCAGAGTCTTAGCTCTAAATTATACCAATTTTTCTTTTTGGACTTCACATTTCCTCTTTGAAAAAATAGGAAGGAGTGGTTGTGGTGTTAGGGCAATTTGTTTACCTGTTCAGAAACACTGGAATATTAGAACCTCTGTCATTTAATTTAAAAAATTAAAAAAAAAAATTTAAAAATATAGAGAAAAAGGATGAGATCTACCTTTATCAGAAATTTTCAGTAGAGTTGTTCTTGTTAAGAGTCATTAGTCTTAAAAATGGAAATGTATAATTTACATTATGAAGAATAATGAGCCAACTAATAGATTAGCAGCATACTTACTTCCATATGCTAGAAAATATTTACAGCATCATCCTGTATTGTTAAGTTTCACTGCTATGATAATAGAAAATTATCTGCAAAATGGCTCAGTACAAATCCATTCATATTGTTTGTTACTTTAGAGAAAAGTACATCAGAATAATCATGTCAGACAACTAAGAGTTTCTATAATGACAAATGCAATTTTGAAACATTCTGCGCCAGAGGTACTAAGAGATTATGGCAATTTTGGACATTCTATATTTTCTTATTAAATCCTAAAAGAATTTTGGTGCTTACATTTCCCAATTCCTACAAAAATACTTTTTTATTATGAAGAAATTAATATTTTACTAACAAAAATGTATGCAATCATAACAGTACTAATCCATTTTAGAAACTCATTTTAACCCAGTATATTTTACTATTAAACCAGCATATTGTCAGTGAAGTAAATTATCATTATCTCAGTACCTTTAATTGACACGACACGAACAATCATTAACAATCTAGCTTCCACATCAATGTATCACTAGAGACACAGGTATCTCTGTAGTTGTTTGTACCCATATAACCATACATTTCATTCAAACTACGCTTAAACATGACTAGGTTTGTACTCCAGCCTTTCTCCCTTTTCTTCCTCACTTCTCTCAGTAGACCAAACAATTGAGAATTGCATATTTCATCTGTTGCAGTGCTTCAATAATTATGATGGAGCTATAAAGGAAATTATACACTCTGCAGATGATTAAGTCAGCCTAAACATTCCACTCTCATGATTCATTGTGGCTTGAATGAAGACACCATATTCCTAGGCTTATATCTGTCCTGCTAATTTTCCCTAGCTTCATTATTTTTTTTGCCTGGTACTTTTGACCCTTCTTTTGCTCTCCCCTACCCTACCCCCTATCATCTGTCTCTCTCCTTTTTTCTTCTAATTAGGCCACTTCTGGGTTTTTCTCTTTTTTCCTGTCCTTCTTGCTCCAGGTATACTTCTGTCCCTGCTCTCACCTCTTTTCCACATTATCTCTTTCTAAGTACAATACCAATGCCACAATTTTTCCCTTTCTGATTTGTGAAACTCATTCTTTCCTCTGTCCCTGCCCAGGCTTCCTACCCCCTGTGGGGAAAAGCATGTGCTTTTCCTTTCTCCTTTATTATGAGGTATGGTCTCTCTTGTATTTCAAGCTCTAAAGTTCACTGAGCTTTTGGGAAGAGAAAACTACAGCTGTGGTGAAACAACATAGGTTAGTCCAGAACTACGGCTGTCAATTCAATTCAGTCAGAACTTTTATTCTGAAGTAATAATATAATTGCCCTCATTACTGGAAAATTAGAAACCAGATAAAATAAAAACACTACAACAACAACAAAAAAAATTCCCCCAAATCAGAAAAAAATACCAATCAAAAACCTCAAAACAAACACCACAAAATGACAATCTCCTGGGGAAACACACTTAGAGAAATCCTTTTGCCAGAAATTCACCGATTGCTTATGCTAGGTGATTGCTTTTTAGAGCATTATAGCACAGTACAACTCAACAGAAATTGCTAGACTTAAGTGATCTATACTGAAGCATCTCTGCTAACAACAAAACTGCACTAATGTAATCCAAGTGAAGAGCTAGCTCTTCAAGTATATAGCTATATGGTATAACCCTCTTGTCTAACACACCCACTACATCTCTTCAGCTCAGCTTTCTGACACCTAATGTCCAGGAGAATTTTATTATATTTTTTTGTTTGCAGAACTCCATAAAGTGCAAGAAGACTAAATAAAGTGACAAACAATTGGCAGTCATTTGCCAAGATCTTAGACAAAAGCAAATAAGGAAGAAATGCCATAATTGTGTATTCTGTGTCATACTTGATCTGTCTTGAAGTACATGGCTTTAAGGTTCTTTTAACATTATTAGTACTTACACTCTTTTGTAAGACAAAATTACACACCTATACAATGCACCTTACTAAACAGCTTCTTTTCCCTGCAACTAAATGTAGGCACTCCTATAAATCTTTCCTGATTTGGGTTTCACATTTTATCAAGTAGCCTTCTCATTTATATTTTATAAAATCATTCCTATTTCTATGCCTGTATTAACCATATTATCTTCTCTCTATATATATTTTCTGCAGAACATCCATTGATACAAAACCCTCTATTTCTTTATATCTTGTTAAAAAAAAAAAAGGAAGATTTCTCTGGCAAATTAAGTTAGCATAAATCACTATTAGATTAAAGAATTCTTTTAAATACTGCCTTTAGGCAAAACAAAATGAAATCTAAGGGAAGAAGTTTAGAAATAGGCTTTTGCAAAATAATCTGTAAAGTCAAACAGTTTTGTTGGATTAATAACTCCACAATTTGGTATAATTTTCTTCTTTGGTTGACTAAAAATATGTTACTGTGCAATATTTGGTAGGCATTCATATATTCAAACATAAATGGTGAGTTCTCAGAAGTGTTAAACACCTTAAAAAGTCATAACTATCACATGGAATCCTTTAGAAAGTGTCTACCCATTCCCAAGGCATAAAAGGCTAATTTGAGCATTTAACTTCAGGCATACAATGTTCGAAGTTTTGAAGTGCAGAAATTATGGTCAAGTTCTCCGAGAAGACATTAATGTGTATAAATACATTAATGATCACACAAAAACCATTGCAGTCAATCTAGGTTTGCCACTCTTCATATTCAGTAGAAACATAGTTTAAAGCAATTCAGAAGAGTTAAACTGCAAAATATGGGAAAGAATGAGGACTCCAGTCTTTGCTAACAAATGGATTAAGTCAGCATAGCATGAATCAATGAACAATATCTAACATACATATTCTGGAAGCTTTTTATTAAAGACTGAGAATTAAATACAAAGACTGTTTGACTGCTGCTGAATGGTATGAACTAGATGAATTTTTGCAATCATATGTAAATTAGAAGCAGAATTTAAAATCTTGCATCACACTGGTCAGGTTGATGTAATTCCACTGCCCAGATTAGAAGAACTCCTTAGGAAGCACAAACGCCACAAAAAAAAATTATATTTCATTCACTGCCATATTTTTTAGAGTCACTTTAAGATAAATAGTGCTGCGATAAGAAGAAAAAAAGCATTAGCAGTAGCATTTCAGTAAAACTATTTTATTCTGAGAAGTTCTGCAGAAATCACACTATGTCAGTGATATTTAATTGTAACATAAAAATTAAACACCATTTACTTGGTATAAAATTGGGATAGTATGTAAATTAAGTAAGTTTCAATTCATGTCTTCTTACTCACATCTGCTGGCAGTTTAAATAGTTTTAGTGTCATTAATTGTTATAAAAGTGCAAGATTTGCTGTATGCTTGCCACTTAGGACCAAAGGCACAAAAGTCTAATTGAACTAAGTAATTAGTAATTTGTCATTTCCTATTGTCAGCAATTACTTTCCATTAGAAATCCTCACTGAAAATTCTAATTTGAAGTGAAGTTTGCATTTTATTGCTGTCCATCCAAATTAGTTTAAAATTGACAGCTACATTTTCATTTAAAAATTTAAAGATATTAAATATGCTTGAAGACACTAAGACATACCAGACTCTGTGTGTAGTTGAGATAACATATTTGGACTCAGAATGACATGCAAAATCAAAAAAATTTCTTTATTTTCTTCAATTACAAAGTATATACCAGCTTTACATAGTAGGCCACATCAAACTCTTGCTCATGTGAATAGTGCCCTTAATTGGCAATTTAAATGGGTAACACAAACAGAGTATGACACACAAAATTCTGTAAGGAGTCGTTGGATTTCTTATTGACTTTTATAGAGGGAACCAGAAATATACATTGAAAATGCACATAAGAGCAATGGAAGTATTTTCATGCTTTGTCCTAGAGGCTTTTCCCTGTTGTTTCGCTGCAAAAGCATTTTTTGTTATTTTTTAGACTTGTTAAAGCAATCAGAGGTGTTCAGTTAAGAATGTTCATTGTGCAGCACAAGGCTGTGCTTGGGAGGGCAGGAGTGCTGCAGGTTCCTTGGAAAGCACAGGGCTGATTAGCCATGAGGAGGTGGAGGTTTATAATTAAGACATGTCAAATGGGTATGCACCATCATTTCAGGGCTCATAACATGTAACTGCCTAGCTAGCAGCAACTTGGTGCCAGGTGAAATGCTTCTGCTACCCAGTACAACCCAGTACTGAAACTAGGGGATGGCTTGATGTGCCAAGAGGCAAACTGGTTCAATTTTCTTGGCAGAAAGTCAAAAGTAATAATAGCATAAATTCATCACTGTCCTGGAGATCTTTTGTAAGCAAGTTACAAACCTGAGCACAAAGAGCACAGAGGTTTATTTTTTTAATGTGAAAAATGCTCAGACCCAGAAATAAGATCATGCTTATCTCCAGCTGACAAGCATTTCAACATAAAGCTAACAGTTTAGCAGGGGTTCATACTAAACATGCTCAGAAGAAACCAGCTGGACATGAGTTGCTATCCACTTGTTAGTAAACCTCTCAAAGCCACATACAAAACCTAAGAATCTATGATAAGTTCTCACCATAAAATGGGGGAAGGAATCTGATGTTTAAGAAGTTGTATTAATTTACAGAACCAGAAGACAACAGAATTGCACAATTTTTTGTCTAATAACAGACAGTTATTAACGGTATTATCAAGCCCATATGCACTTCAACTGCAGTAGTATACTATGGTATGCTTCTGTCTTTCTTTACTTAGTTTGTGATACAATAATTTACCTTTAAATCTTGCAGTGGTGATGAATTTCCCTTAAATAGTTATTCTACATTCGTATTTCCTGAAAATACATCTTTTACTGAAATTCTCTCTGATAAGTGGTTAATACACTTTGCAGATAACTATCACTCTAGATTAAGTGCACATTAATAACTGTTAACTTGGAACATAATTCCTATAAAGATATATACCCACATGCTTACACAAAGTTCATCACAATTAATGCTGTGATAGACAAAAGTGAAGATTTCTAATGATTTGTCACTAATAAGTACCAGGCATTGTCCACAATATTTTCATAGCTGCAGTATAATGTATCAGGGAATCTCAGACATTATCCGAAACCTCTTTTCTTAAACTGATTGAATGAATTTGTAATTCTTTCAGGGAAGAAAAAAGTTTAAAAGGAAAACTGAAACAATCCCACAAAAAAACCAAACCACACACACACACAGAAAAATCCCACACACAATCAAAAGCCACACCAGAAGGGGAAAATGTCATCTGGACCCTCAACACAAGTCCTCTGGACTGGCAGAAACCTTAGTCCAACACCCTCCCTAATCCACTGAAATCAGTTCTACTTCATACTCTATTGGTAGGAGCTGGTAATAATTAGATGTTTGATATATATTTATAAAAAACCTGATCTCAAATGCAAAGACTGTTTCCTAATTATGTGATTCATACCATGGGGTGTTCAAAGCTAAGGTTAAGAAATTTTCAGAATAATAAAGATAGTGGGTATATTGCAAACCATTATTCTCCTATTTCTACAGCTGTGTTTAATTGCCAATAAGGCTCTGGACAAAACAGAGAATTAAATTAAAAGTTCAATAAACACAGATCAATATTCTTGTAAATACCAAGTCTATAAAATGATCTCTTTAAATGTAGTTATACTAACAGGTACCATGTACATAATCTGTATTTGAATTTTACATGCTGCTTTATGTCTAGTTAAATTTCTTCCCAGTAAAAATATTTTTGAATCTAGGAATGCCATAACAAAAAATTATTATAAACCTTTCTTCATTCTTAAACTATTGCTGCGCTCTCATTTCACATTAGCTCACAATCAGCTGAATAAAGAAGTCATCTTCTGTCTAACATGTAAATAAATCATCAGCTTCAGTTACCTTACCACTAGCTGTTTGTCATTCAGAAAAATAATGGTTAATCAATGACTAATCAATGAAGATGTGTAACGTATTAGTTTGCAGTCCTTCATCATCCTATTTTCCTCAATTGCCTGGGGGTTTGTGTTCAGTACTTACAGAATCGATTACAATTGTGAGTGATCATTCAGCTCATGTTGAGAGCTGTCAGCTGGGCTTTCTGCTAGGAGTTTTCACCCTCCTGTTTAATACAAGATGCTAATATTTAGCTGCATCTGACAAGCCAGATACTGTAGTAGAAAATTTTATAAGAAGTGCTTAAGTAACTAATTGCAACACTACATGTCACTTGATGAAACTAAACTTTTCCTGACTTCACAATAATCATAAGCATTACTGCCTTGCTGTGGAAAATTAAAGGAAAATAGCTGTCTGCTTGAGTCTGATCATGCCTGCAGGGAAGGCCTAAGAAAGGCAACTGACAATGATGCCTTTGTGCATAACTGCAGGGGAAACACCGATAATTCTTCAATTTTCATATAAACTGACATTCCTCACCATATGACATTCTTGTGTGCACTCAATTTCCTAGGAGAGACACTAGAAAAGTTGGACCCTCAGACTTTTGATACACAACAACATAAATTAATAACAAAGGTTTCTATAACAAAAGTCATGTTTCACTGCTTGACAAGACTTTGCTTTGAAGCAGATTTAAGCCTGTCACCAACATAAGGAGAAAAGATTGGGTGTTGTTCCCACACACACACCAAATATATTACTGCCAATGTATAGGCTTATTCACTTTAATTATTGTTTTCATACTTCTCTCATGAAATGCATGTCAGTGGTAGTCAGAGAGTGTGATGGTGGAAACTAATAATTGTTAATGTATTTCATTAAATATTTAGAACTGAGTGCTATCGATTAAAATGGGAATATGTAGGTGCAGAGTTTTATCAGTTTGAGCTCCAACAGCTCCCTCTTGTGATTGAAGTGCCAAAGCTCCCTTGCTTAAACTGAGCAACATTTGGGTGTCAGGCTAAGTTTATAGGCACTCTTTCTATACACAATACTAAGAAAAAGAGCAGAAGAGATGTAGCCTTAGATGCAAATAGTGCTAATATATCTTTTTTACTCAAAATATAGAATTTATTTCAATAATCAAGGTTATTTTACAAATTTAATCAAAAAAGGTAAAGAGTCATTTCTCCACTAATTTAAGGAATATAACTCACCTAAAAATTATTTTTATACTGTAGGGGTTTGTTCAGTTGCCTTATTTTTATAGCTAATTTTATAGACAGGGAGGATAGCAATTGATTTCAGGAAACAAGCACATTCCCATCAAAGAGACTAAAAGCTGCACTTATACCCATAGAACTGAAAATAATCAGTGCCTGTTTTTTTACGTAGTGTATAAAACCAGTCCTAAACACATCCTCTAATTCAAAACAATCAGTGACCCACTAAAAATAGCTACAAAGCAACATTATTACCTTGCTACAGAAAAGAACATTCCCAGCATTAAATCTTGTTTTGTTTCTATGTTTTTGTCCCTGATCTGTGTTGAGAATAGAATTACCTTTTGCAAATGAATAGATATTCCAGAACTTTTTTTTTGTTTAGAAACAGATTGATAGAAAACACTGGTTTCTAGCATGATCAGAGAAATCACTGATGTATTGCCTATTAGTGCATCCAGCAAAAATAAACCAAAATTGCTATTAGTTACAAGATTAGTTAAACCAACAAAACTATAAGGTCTACAAATTATGTGTAGCAAGAGTTTCCCCACAATCAAATAACAAATAAATACTGTAAAGGAGTAAACACAATACTTGTAAACACATAACACTCATATTTACTAGACAGTTGAAGGAAAGAGTGTTTTAATTTAAAATCACTTGACTAAGTTGCCTCCAAGGATCTGAATGAAATAAAATATTTTAACTGGTTGTTTCTCTCCTAAAGCTTCTAATAAGTACACAGAAATATTTAGATATGGTCAATTCATCTTAGCAACATATAGAACACTCAGCCCAGCTCCCACCTCTTCAGAATGACAACACAAATAATTGCTCTGAAATTGCAAAGGGAAGGAAACAACACTTCAAACCATGGATGGTATTCTTAGTGCACATTCCTTTTTGTTTCTCATTTCTTAAGTTCCTGCAGAGATTTGAAAAACATAAATAGGCAAAACAGGTCCATTCCCTCTTAGTTATTTGGTGTCTACAGAATAGCCTCATTTTACTAAGCTGTTGAGGACTAGAAAAGAAAAGAAAAAAAAAACAAAAACACACTTGTCTGCTTATATCAAATTCATGCTCTGAATTACCTTGCTTAGTCACCTGACACTTTTTCCTTTGGTCTGGAAGCTCCAGTTCGCTGCACTGTTATTAACAATAACAGCCAGAGTATGGTGGCTATGTGTGAATAAGTATTCTCATTATTGACTTTGCAAGCCATGCTGGCATTTCATTAAAATGCATTTCTAACTAAATTTTCTTGAGCAAATTTGCTAATCTGAGTCTTTAAAACAAAACCTCTACAACAAAACATCTAAGCAATCATAAGACAAAACATGCTAATTTTATCCAAAAAATTGATAAGCCTTATGAACTATGATATGTTTCCCAATGCACAGAACATTTTTCTTTTTTTTTTGCTCTTAAGATATAATCATCAAAACAATGACAAATGAAAGACTCAGAAAAGGTTATGACTTGACAAAGTAACATTTTTAAAACTTGGACACCAATCAAATTGATATAAGCATCAGTGATGCAACACTTTCTGACACTAAAGTCTTTACCACTGTCTAAAACATATAGAATAGCCTATTGTGATTGCTTAATGTCAACTTTTGTTCATAAACTCTTTCATAAAAGTGAAACAGGGAAAAATGATTTAAAGCAGTTCAATTTGTCTATTTACCTTAATCTCTAACTATTCCCATATGTCTTAGATACATGATGTATGACATGCCATAAACCAATTTTTCAAAGATCTACAAGACAGAAAAAAGTCAGGCTCCTAACATTTTATGCACTGAACTTTCACAGACAGCTGGCAAAACAAAACACTTCTAGGCTTCAGAAAAAGCTGAAAGGTTTTATTAGCATCTCTTAAATAAGATAGAGTTAAAATATTTCATCATACACACAACCTCAAGGGAGTTAGGTCTTCTTAAAATCTGAACTAAACCAAACAGTTGATGGATGATATTTTAATAGGACGAGTAGACTTTTATTTAAGAGGTAAATGCTAGAGCTGCGTGCTCATTTTTGAAAGCCAGCCTGTGACACTGTACATTAAAAATCGCAAGTGGTGTAATCTCACTTTGTGGTCATATGCATAACTCAACACACTTAGTGCAATGACTTTTTCCCAAGTATTTATTAGCAATGCTCACTTTAATATGCATCAGTCTGAAGCACAGGGAAAGGCAGCACACATTTAGCAAGATTTCCACTGGCAACTTAGAAAACAAGAAACACACTGCACAAAAAAAATGTCTGTCTGACTTACCTAGAATAAGCAGTAGACTGGAGGAAGCGGATGTGTCAATTAGCAGAAAGTTTTTGTTGCATCCAAGTTGTAGCATAGGATCCATTTGGGCATAGGGAGTGAGCAGGGTCCTATGTGGGATAATTAATAAAATTAACACTGCCACTCTAAAACAAGCAAAAAAATTAAAAGAGAAAATAATTGCATAGATTGAAACTAGTTTAGTTTTATATAACAAAATTAATTCATAATTCTGTGTACAACATATAATATTCAATTTATTTTTTAAAATTCCATGCATACTTTTTGTTTCAATTTGAAATATTTAAATAACATTTGGTATCAGGTACAGATACCTGACAATGAAGATGAGTACGTATAAATTTTCTAAGAATGCAGTTTCAGAAACTTCACTGTCATGAAATATGTCTATGCTAAAATATACCAAGAAGGCTGTATATAGAAATAGAGGGGAAAATAAACATGAATACCTCAAAACTTATAGCTAAAAAAACATAGTTTTAATCCAGAATATATATTTGTACAAATATATTAGGATTAAAATGGCTGGTTTTAAACTTCAAATAAGATTGAGAAACAGACTGCAGATCACGTATGTGATGTAGGGTCAATGCTGTATTGAATTTCTAGACCATTTTCAGACTACCTTCTGGCAATGGAAGCATTTTGACCACTGACACTTCCTATGGGTATATCTGACTATCCTGGTACAATGCACCATTCCCCATTATTGAATCTACAACAAACTGCTGTAGGTTATTCATTGATTGAGTGTTTAAGTGTATTCTTTGGGAGCAAATGGAGCACAAAATGTAAACAATCACATACAAAATCAGCAGAATTCTTCACTTGGACATAGTTTTCAGTTTCAGCACTTAATTAGTTGTATTATTTGATAAAAGCTCTGTCACTTTAAATAAAGGTGCATAGGAATTTTGCACTTAGATTTATACAAAGCTACAGCGTGGAGCTGCACATTTTATCTCAAAGATTAAGCCATCATTGGCCAATCTGACTACATGGCAACGTGTAGTTTAAGCACATCTGCCTACTTTACACTAACATCTTTATCTAGATCAATTACAATATGCACTATCACTGTTAAATAACAAATAAAGATGCACACTGCAGATCTATAATACTCCTAATGGAGGTTAGAACATATATTATGAGCTCCATTTTCATAAGCTCAAGCAATAATCATGCGTGCTTCTATGCCTGTGCATATCCTCAATCAAGCTGTATTTTGATATCATAGGAAAATGTTCCTTTTTCTCCTTTAACCTGTGCAAAACTCTCTCATATATATAGCTCCAAGTTCATTTGTACAGTTTGTCTGCCACTAGGTATTTATAGCTACTGCCTGAATGAGCTGGTTATACAGTAGTAGGGAGCTAAAAACATAACAAAGATGTTTGAAGCTTATTTTGTTATAATTTCCACCTTTGATTTAACAAGCAAAAACAAAAATAAAGGTATCATCCTGAAAATATGTACAAGTTATATGTCTTCCCCTTGAGAACACTGTACATGCCACTGCAATACAAAAGTATAATAAAAGATTTACATTTCTTACAATTAAATATTTAAGATTAATTTTACGATAAATCTACAAAGTTTTATTATTTCCTTGCCTTCAAACACAAGGAACACAGGAGTCTTAGTCACGTAAAGCCCTTTTCATACAGATAGCAAAGGTTTGACTATCCTCCAAAGAGCTCAAAACTGAGTAGTTTGGAGCAAAACACACATGTTGAAAATAACATTCTGCTCTGTGAACAGAACTTCATTATGATTGTTACACTAAATCCTTGAAGAAGGATGAAAACCTGCACCCTGCTCACAGAGATATTGTAGTGTATGCTGAGCACAGACTACGTTAAAAAAAGTCTGATCCGTCCGACACCACTTAGGTACACATATTCACAGACAAAAATATATCTGGATAAAGCACAGCAGGACTTCACAAGTATTCAACTACTTTAGCTGCTCATGTACTGCAAGTAACAGCATCAGAATATTCTGAGCTGGAAAGAACCCACAAGGATCCTTAAGTGGCCCATACAGAGATCAAACCTGTAACCTGGGCATTATCAACACCATGGTGCAACCTAGTGAGATAACCTCAGCCCATCAATGATCTCCTCTTCCTAATGGAACCCAGACACACGTAGCTATATTCTGACTGCAGGTTGGAGTGAGGTCTTCAGTAGGGTTCCCTTGGAGAGAATCTTAAGTCCACAGTAAATCCAGACAGACTCCATTGACATTCAGGGAATAAGACTGCAAATTGCACCATGGAGAGCATCCACTCTGCAACTCAGACACTCACAATAGGAGCTTTTGAGCAGACGCCCAAGTGTGTTATTAAACTGTGGCAAGGTATCAATTTCCTCTTCTGTCTGACAAAGTTCAAATTCATAGCTCTTACCTCCCCAGGGGACAGCTCAGCCATCTGCCAATAAGCCCAGCCTATCCTTTCCCTTCCATTTAGTAAAGCGTGCTCACATACTTGCTAGCTGGTACAAGACGGGACAGATTCATGTTCAGAAGCTCAACAGTACCCACTTTTAGATGTTTGCTTAATTCCATAGGTGTCCAAATTCACCCAGGAATGAGATTCAGTTGCACTCCATTACAGCTATTTTTGTAGAAATGCTAGAATATTTTATCTGATCTCCAGCTGTCACTTCAGAAATGTGTAGATTTCCTGTAGTGTTTCTTCTGGTCAAATGCTCCAAGACTGAAACAACATCGAGGATCTACATTTTGACACAGAATACACTTAAATTGGCAATAGCCCACAATCCCAGGGCATCACAAATGTTAGAAGCAACCTGATCACATCAGTGCTCTTGAGATGTGATGATTGGAACAGCCAGAGCAGCCACAGATACTATGGTTTCACTATTTTAGCCTGAAGTTCAGGTGTTTCTTCACAATGTTCATTGGACTATGAAGACTTAGACACTTATTCTGTTTCTAAATACACCCAGAAGTATCTCATTCTTGATCACTGAGCAACCGTGCATTCATACATGGGAAGCCTCTTTTATGAATGAGATTTCACATTTTTCATATGAAATCGTTAACGAGTAAAACACAAATTTCCCATTCCTAGCAGAATACCCCATCAGGAATTCTGCTTATTCCCTTCAGGCTAACACTTTTTTTCTGCAAAGAAGGAAGGGAACAGCAACCTATATATATATAAAGTTGAGGACTCTTGCTGACAAAGGAGACATGGGATCTGATATAGGTTCAAGTCAGATTGATGCTGCTTCTGCTGAGCACCTCACACCAATGGAAAGAAATTCTTTTCAAGAACAGACTATCATGTTTTGCTTTTTGTAAAGAAACAGCTCCCAGGATCGAACACCAAGAGAAAACTTAAGGATATAAATATCACAAAGGTATGCGTTCAAGGTGTGAAAAATTAATGCAGAGCTACAATACTGCTTGTAATCAGGATTTCTAATTGACTGATTTAGATAGTCACCTTATAGGTGTCTTTAAATAAAAGAAATCAGAAGATCCGATGGTTCGTGCTATCAGTGAATCATTATCAGTCAGATGTCAAAGTAGAGTTTTCATGTCACAAATGAAACCCCTAAATGCCAGATATTTCCATATCCTGTGTCATAACAGCTGTACCATGCACTTTAAGGGCATATATACCTTCAGGTCCAAACATACAATTGTGCAGACTATAAAGTGCTTGGAAGCACTTTAAACCTCATCTCGAATCCCTTGTGACTGACTAACTTCATCTCAATTCTGTTATGTCACAGACTTCCTGTGGGAGCCTTCAGAAATGAGGATTCACGTCATTATGCAAGTTTTTTGTAATACTTCAAAGTAAGGCAATCACAAAAACAATTATAACAAGAATAGTAAAAGATGTGGGCTTTCTTTTGTTTTTCTGGGGTTTTGTGGGGTTTTTTTAATCAATAAAATTCTACAGCACTGTTCTATAAAATTCTATAGCAATACTCTTTTTTTATAAGCTCAGCTTTTATGGTTGGGTAAATCTAACAACAGCATCTTTTTTAAAATCACTCGAGTTTTGTATTTTTGTATTTTAGCTGGTAGGTGAACAAAATTAATTTCCTCCTTCACATATTAAACACGTACAACAAAGCAAACTATCTTCATAAAGAATTTTTCCTTTGGGACAGTTGTCTGCACATCCTATCCCCAAATGATATTAACATGAAAACTAGGATATACCAGTCTTATATTAGGAAACCTAAAGAGAAAAAACCCTCAGAAACAGTTTTTTGAATGGACTGAGCCCTGACCTATCCCAACCCCAAATAAGAACATTTTCCTCCTCAAAACAGTATTTGAAGGGAAAAACTGACACTTAAAAGGAACTTTTTCTAAATTTTTGAAACTTTTATTCTTTTCAATTAAGTTTTCTGGGTACAAGATAGTCTCTTAATTTATGACTCTTTTCCACATTAAAAGTTTGTTAGTCTTGCATCATGATAGATTAAAAAGGTCCAAAACAAAAGAAACATAGGTGTATATCTCTAAGTGGTAGTAAAGGAGAAAAATAATATTAGAATCCAGGTTACTACACCTGAAAGTAAGTAAGTGACTTCTGAAGATCCTACATTGCTTTTGTATGGAGTACAAATGAGATGAGTTCATATTTTTTTACATCACAGCTCAGAAAATAACTGTTGGTCTAGAACAGCTGGAAAAAATTAGTTATTGACACATCAGTTCAGAAAAGGCTTAATACAGAAGGACAAGGAAATGGCTGCATATTTAACATTAGCATAACAGAGTGACATTTATTGCAAATTTAATTACCTGAGTGTTTGAAAGTTGTCTGAAAATAATCACTGACAACTACTTGCAGTGACTGAAAAATTAACAGCTCCAATCACTAAGGATGCCAGAGGCTGGCAGAGGCAATGCTTGCTGCTGTCAGATGAAGGAGGAAGCTGGTATTAACACTGGCACATTTTGGCTAACTAGGGTAGTATTATTGCTAATGTAACTGGTGTAGGTGGTGCATAAGTATTGCTGTTGGAAGACAACACCTACAAATAGTAAGTGGTAGACCCTGAAGAAATTTCTCTTCTTCCTTCTTCTAATAATCCTGCTACTTCCAAGTTAGAAAGAAAAACACAAGTATGTCTAATGTAGCAGAGATACGGAAGATATTATTATGCCACCTGCTTGCTGCTCACAAAATTGACCCTTTACTAATCTATGAGAAAATAGTAAAAATAAATGGACTTTGCCTAGAGTCAGCTGAATGCATAAGGTGAGCAGGGATGCCTGTGATTGATAAAAGATACAACATCTGGAAGCCTTGGAACAGAGAGACTAATCCACGAAATACAAACCAGAAGAAGTTTTAAAAAAGCATCCCAGACCACACTGCAAGCTCCTCCCAAGGACAGGAACGGTATAAATTTTCTCCCATACTTTTTTTATTAGAAATAACCCTAATAAAGGTATTTATAATGTTGCCACATGGGTACCTGCCATGTAAGCACTGCCCATCATTAAATTAATTTAATCAAGACTAAAAGGTAATGCAAGACTTCACAAGAACTATTTTAACTTCCCCCAAAAAATACTCGGGTGCCTTCTGCAGCAATGTCAGCTAAAATTTACTCTAAATGACATATAAACTTGAAATTATATACATACTACTAAGCAGAAGTCAAATTTAATTATGTTTGATCTCCTGGTTTTAATATTGCTTCCAGACATCAGGTAACACAATTCAGAAATAAGTTAGACTGTGATTACATTTACCCCAAGTATATAGTTGCAAATATTTCACTAGAACTATTTCTATAGAAATGTGGTTGCTGTGACAATAATTTATTCTTATCTATTGATTTAATCGCCTAGATAATCTCCAAATGTGAAGGCATAAGATGACATCCACAATCTTACAACAGAGCTCTCCTTTCCACTGACTAGGATATGCAGTTATCCATACAAGGATTACAGAAATGAACAAGAGTTGCATGACAATCTCTCCTTGCCTTATTTTATTTTCAGCTGTAGCATAAATGAAGCCAGCGCCTCTAAGACAAAGACTACACATGGAGAAGAGCCCATTGCAGAGTTTTCCCTAATTCAGGAAATTAAATTAAACGTCCTTTATATCTCACCACCCTCCAGCAAAAGGGAGCCCATAAGAGATGAACAGTAAACTTGCAAATCAGAAGTGTTTGATTTCTTAGGAATCAGAGCTAGTCACTGTCACTTAGAAGAAAAGAAAACTGCTTATGAATGATCTACTGCACAGCAGGACTTTGGTTGTGGTTACTTGAGTAACCAAAGAGCTGAGTGTACCTGAGAGCTACCCATCCCTTCTGTGCTCAGGGAGTCTCAGAGCAGAAGTAAACACTGTCCTGAGTACTTACTGTTAAAATTAAACGGCTCCTTAACAAATGAGGGGACATCAAGCACCCCACCCATTTTAAACATACAGGAGAGTCACTTCAAAAGCTGTTTAAAGCACACTGAATTTTTAATCAACAGACTCTTTTTCTCCATACAGGCACAACTGCAAAGGGAGCATTTGTTTGAAATTGATCCCTCAGTGCAAGTTTTAATGTGCTGTTAAACTCAGCCATTTAAACCAGAACCAGTGAAATAAAACTCTGATGACTCTTAAAGATTTTAAGATTAATGCTGGAGGAAATTACCTTGCCTAGTCATGCCTACTTTTATTAGTACCCTGCAGTTGTGTTTCATTTTGGATGTGGCGAAAGTATGATTTGAAAGTCAAGAAGGCAACTCCTTGCATTTTGTATTTAATTATTGAACACAAAACAATGCTAAAGCTGCATTTCCAAAGTTTGTGGTGTTGTGATTTGCAAGTTTTATGTAACAAAACTGCAATCTGGCAGTAAAACATTGTCTTATCACAATCAGACTGAAAAATGTTATGTGTCTTTTACATTACATATGTGTACTAATTATTATACTAGCATTGTAAAACTTGACAATTTACTTATTTCTTACTTTTAGATACATTTAATTTTAATACAGTGAAACATTTCAGTAGGCTCCACTGATTATACATACGGGATGCAAACTTTAGTGTTATTCCTGGTGTATTACATTCAATTTTTATTGTAGTATGGGGTTTTAAAGAGAAAGCTAGTTTCAGCTTATAGTGAAGTTGGTTTTATTTATAAGGCTACAGTGTACAGGGAATTCATTAGCAAAACGGCAAAACAAACTAGACCAACTGGGTTAGAGAAGTTCTAAAACATTTATCAAGTTCTTCAAATGAGCTGTACTCCCCTGGCACATCACAGCACAGCACATGAACTTCTGCCCAACTCTACTCGTGAGCACCACACAGCTACACTCCTGTAGCTGTGTATTGTTAGCTACACAGTGCAAAAGATATTCAATATACAAATTATCTTGAAATTAATATAAACTGTCCCTGTTTACTTAGGCCTGCCTTTAAATGCAAAGCTGTGCTGAATTTAGCAATTTAATCACCTCCCAGATATTCTCAACTTTTCTCTACCCACAAATGCAAGTCCCCAGTAAATTTCTTATCAAAATATATGTACTAAACTGTACATAGCCTGTACTAAACAGCAAAGGGTGGTGGAAGGCAGTACACTGCCTGAACAATTGAACATCAAACAATTTCCGTTTCAGAATTATTGAATAAAAGAATTGCACAAGAATGGCATTTCCTGCTCCATGATTTTATTTTGATGGTAGTTCATATGAAGAAGGACAGGAGGAAACAGACAGAATAGCAACAGGAAATGTCTAAATATTACCTGAACATTTTTTTCTTCCTTTTATAGGAAGAATAAAACAGTTTAAAAAAAAAAACAGAAAATTGTAGCAAATATTAAAAAAATATGAGACAAATAGCAAAAATACTCCAAGATATACAATATTTTCATCATGGAAGAGTACATGCTGATATTCAAACTTGAACTATGAATTACACAGAACTCCTTTCAGCTATTTGTGTCTGTGCACCTGTTTAGCACAAGGTGGACAGGCCTACAGAGAGAAGTAAATGGATTCTGCCTGAGTCTATGTTTAACCCTCTCAGGTCCATGCTGAATGTTGAATGTTTTTATAGTACTCAGCATCACCAAGCAGTAATTTTGGGAAGAATATAAAATACAGATTTTTCCATTTGTAAACAGCAAAGATACTTTGATGAAGAGAAAATGTTACTGAAGTGTTACTGAAGCTATCTGGCCAGGGCATTGGTCTTAACTTTCTTCCTCTAGCAAAGAGCTCCATGAAGACTTTGGTGACAAGAAGTGGGCAAGGACCTTGAATTCACATCTTGTCTCAAAGACTTGAAGATTGTTATGCAAGTATATATGAGAAAAAGAAAATCTTGCCCTGACAAAGGTGTAATTCTTATAGTTAAATTTAAATGTTAAGGCAGACTCAGAAAAATCTCACAATCTCATCCCTGGACTCAAACTCAATTGAGCACTTTTCATTAAGTCACTAAAATAAATTAACTTTAAATGTTTTAATTTTATGCTACAGAAATTTTACATTTCTTTGCTGCAGGTCAGACCTTTGTCTGAATAAAGTAAGAACACCAGCAGTTTGTTATATCCAGGATCTTGGGGTGAGAAGAGAAACAGGGATGTAGAAAATAACAGAACATGCTGCAATGCTAGTATGTATGCTTGAGCATATACTGTGAGGGCCAAAGAGGAAGGCAGTGGATGGTACTGATAAAAATTTATGTTTGTATTCAAAGCCCTTCCCTTGGAAACAGAGCAGACAAAAGCTGTGGGATTTTTCAGCTGCTTTATTCCATAAATCACATTCACTGAGCACAACACACTGTTGCAAGCCCAGTCAACCTTTTAATGATAAACCAATCCACCCTGCTGACCAACAGGCACTTGTCCCAGGACACGGGAAGGGGATTCTTGTTCCAGCCAGGAGAAAGGACTGAAAAATCCATTGAAGTCTTTACTTACAAGGAGCAGCTGTCAAGTAATGTCTGACCCAAAATTCTAGTAGCAGTAGTGACAAGAAAAGTTTTCAGTCAGTTCCCTTTGGGATCAACCCTTCCTCTCCCTGTAATAAGACACAACACTGTAATCTTCTCAGCAGTACCAATAGGTGCCAGAGCTAATGCTTGCAACAACAATGGACTAGCTGAAGGAAGCAGGTGCCTAATGCAGAATTAATACACATTCTGAGAAAATGGTGAGGGACAGATACATTTTGATATCCTGGGAAGATGGAAGTGCAGAATGAAATCTGTTCCCCCAACAACTGTATCCATCTCAGAATATCTAAGTCAGCTCTTTCCCTTTACCATTCCTCAAATCCTGTCCCTCACCAAAATTATTTAAATTCAGCTCATACCATGAAGAAATCTTATGTCAGCTGAACATACAATAGCATCAATCTTTGGCAAGATCTTAATTGCTCTTTACTGCCAAATATTTTTTTCCACCAAAGAACCATTCTATGTGTAACTTCTCAGCCCTGAATTGAGAAAGAGCTGAAGAAAGAAGAGACAAGACGAGAACTAACATTCATAGCTCTACAATGACAACAATGTTTTGGGAATATTACAGTTTATTCACCAACCCTCTACCCCCAAATATTGCCTTAATGTTTCACAAATGCTAATTATCTGTCTTTCTCTGTGTGCCATGAAGGTTAGTGACCTTGTCACTCCTCTCCTTGTTAATACTCCCCCTTTGCTCCACAGGTCCAATCACCTTTTCTTTCAAATTGCCTAATTGATGAACATAATCAAGTTAAGCTCAGAGCAATTGTTCTCCACCTATATTTAATTTTGAAGGGTTTTTGCTTCTATTTCAGACACTGAGACCGGCTTTGTGTTCAAAAGCTTGTTTGTCCCTCCCCTAGGAGCCTGATAAGAAATAAGCTGATACAGATGCAGTCTTATCAAAGAGTTCGAGGTGGGGGAATAAAATTTGTTAAAACTACCCAAAAAGCTGAACAACACACCATTATTACTTAGCCTTCAGATATACACAATTTTTACCTCAAGATTCAATTTATATTTGTTACCTGAAGTTCTGGAAGAAGACATAGGAGAGCACCACAGTTTTCTGTAACTATTTTTTCCTATATCAATAAAAGCACAAATTAAGAGGAAGGTGAATCTTGGACAATGATAATAGATCTAAGACTGATGCAGAGTTCTGTGTTAAGACAATTCCCTCCTCCACAATCACGAAAGCAGACTTATCACAGCTGCAGCAGTAGGCTTTATGACAAGTAAACCCTCAAAACCTGGAAAAATTTTGTGTTTTACAAGTATGGGTTAAAAAAACCCCAACAAAACACACAGATAAAAGGGGAAAAAAACAAAACAAAACAAAAACCCAAACAAACAAACCCCAAATAAAACTTAAACCTTCTTCCACCTTACTTCTGAAAAAACTTTGTCTCCTAAGGCAACTTAGATCTTTTGAAAAGATTGAAAAAGTTTCTGCAGATTTTATCACAGTCTGATTTAAGCCAAACCATCAGAAACACAGACCTTCCCTGCTGAGCACAGGGAACCAATGCCAACTGACATTAAGAGCCTCTCAACTGCCCGTATTGCTGCCATGCTGGCCATTGGACATATCCAGACAGGATAATTCAGTGATAAGGTTCAAAGAATCAAGTGGAACCTTTTAAGTCTTAATACACACTACTGTCTTGCAAAGGTGCATATGCTCTGTAATGTCAGTGTTTACTGTATCTGGAGACTAAGTGTAATTTTGAAGTTGTACCACTGTTTTTCCCTCCAGCTGTTTTGGGTCCTTTCCCCATACAAGTAATGTATGAATTTATCATGCTTTACTATGCATTCTAAAGCACAGTATGTTTTTAATCCTAGTCCAATATCAATAAACCGCTTCAAATCACTTCTGTATCTTGGAATTTTAAAACCTCCAGAAAGAAATATGGTTATTTTTCAGATTAGACAAGCCACACCTATTGCTTCCCCCCTGCCTCAACATTTTGTGACTATTTTATTTCTGCTGGAAGCATCTACTGATTTATGTTTGCCAACTTGCTTGTCACTGGATAGGCATCCTCACAGAAGCACAGAAGCTGTATAAGAGCTGTAGCATCCCTGCTTTCCAGCTCTCAACATACTTGTATTTGAAGCTGCCTGCAGTACTTAATGTTATGGTTTTAGGTAGCAGCTTTACCTACCAGCAGTAAGAGAGAAACCACCAAACTCTGTTCAGCACCTGCAATGCCAATAAGATCTGAACTCAGGTTTCCTGAAGTGAAATGAAAGTGTACCAAGTCCACCATGCCACCTAGCCCTCAGTGTATTAAGATTTTAATTAGTCACTTTACTTATTATTCAGTCAAAATATGCTGGATTGAAACAAATTAGATTTTTAGCACATATTTCAGACATTGGCTCAAGTCTTGCAAGGATTTTCTTTTATTATTTATAAGATCATGTGCTGTCTTCCTGCTGAAAATGAGATGGTCTGCATGAGGAAAAAGGTAAAAGAAAAGCAGAGAAATGAAAATCAGATATTCCCTAATGATATTTAAAAATAGAAATTTTGCTACTGTTACATACAGCATGTTCCATCTTTTGAGATTTAATGGCTCTCTTGTGGTTTAATGGAGAATTACTTTCAGTAATTGATTATTAAAATTTAAAATTGCTAACCATCTTCATTATTAGATGAGCGAACATGTTATCCTTGTAATTAAAAAAGCTTGAGATTCACTTTCATCCTGTTGACAGAATGGGCAGTTAGGCTCAGCACTCCAGTGCAATGGTTTCAGGGTTCTTGTTTGACAAAAATAGCCAGCAAGCTATTTGATGGTGAAAATAGAGAACATTCACAGCCTTAAAAAAAATAATGATCTGAGATAAAATAATAAAAATCCTTACAAACTAATTAAAGCTTTCTGTCCAAGCTCTCATAGGCAGAATACAGAGAGCATTTTCCAAAGAACTTCAGTTTAGTGGAAAAAAACAAAACCACGAAAGTGTATTGTTTGTGTTACAAATATATATAATACATATGATTTTTTTTCCTAGATCAAGGGCTATTTTCACCTTTTGAAACTCAGTGCTGGACTCGTTACCCCCAGTAAAACAGAAACATATCTGGGATAAGTGGGAAGACTACCATGATCCCCCTTAAGAAAGCCTTACACCTGAAGGAAGGAAAAGAGTCTTCCCAAATTACAAAGACAGAGAACCAATTTTGAGATAATGTCTTAAGTATAATCCAAAAGGCTGAGTATTTGCACAAGAAAAGTGATCTTTTAGCCTTTCTGTTGAGACTAATAACACTTTAAATCCTAATTTTAATGTCATAGGCAGCTAATTTTCATACCTCAGGCAGAAAATAAGTAAAATAAAACAAATCCAGCTTTCCACTCCCAGATATGCTCCACATCAAAAAAAAATTATTTCAAGGCTCTAATGTTAATAAGCATATTACCTTTTTGGAAGTGTCTGCATTATGCTGTCATTTCCCACACTGCACACTTTGCAAAATGATGCAAGACCACCAAAAGTTCAAGACTGCTACACAGTAGCAGAGCTTTAAACAATTGAAATTAATCTTTTCATCCTATATATTTAATATTAGTCTCTTTGCCAGAGATATCACTCGCAAAAACTTATTTCTATATTTTCTCATTTCTCCAGCAGATGAGAAATTTACCACCTACTTCTTACAAAAAAAGCATGAAGAAATTTCCAAAATATAGAACAATGTTGGAGAACAATTATTTTCCTATTGTAATTAGAGCAGGTGTTTTTACCATCAAAGTGGGTATCTTTATAACCAATGGTAATATCAGTGTGAAATGTATGAACCATGAGGAGCACATTCCACAAGCCTTGGTGTATTTAAAAACTCTCCTCCTGGCTATTCCCATTCACTTTGTTTCCCTTCAGTTCCTCCCTAAGACTGTTCTTTTCATCTTGTCTCAAAGTGCAGGAGTGCTGTTTACTGCATGCATATGTTGGCATAGGTTGCACCATCTCAGCACAATGCCAGGGCAGATTCAGAATGACAGTATACGTCTATTTTTCAGTGTATATGTTCATTTCTGTATCTTGAGTGGCTTGCAAACAAACACTTTGCACTAGCACATAAAGGCGTATTATAATCTGTGTAATGCTACAAAAATCATTCAAGAGGGGCATTAAACTCTAGTTTGAATCACATAGCAGGATCAAATAAACTGAACTTTCTAACTTCAGCACATCCCCAACTCTCTATAGCTAAGTTATATATTGCTAAAATACAAAATACTTTATCTGGTAACAGTAGATCCATAGACCAGGAGAAGCATGTGTTAAGGACCCATTTTTCTATATACATTATCAAAATGAGAGACTTTAAAGAAATTTCTTATTGAAGGGAAAAAATTAGTATGGATTTCCTGTCTAGCAGGATGCAAGATGTGTATAGCTGTTCAAGAAGCCTCTGGTTTGTTCTTAAACAAAGATAAGCTGGAGCTTACAGTGTGACGTTACGGTATCACATGGCCCATTATGTGTATAGCTCTAAAAGTTACCTTCATTTTACAAAGATAAAAGATTCTCTTCATCTTCCAAACTGCAAAAACTACTTTCACTGTAAATCACAGAACTACAGAAAAGAACTAGAGTAGATTGCGAAGAAGAATGAGGTCACTAATTCAAATGTTTGTGTGAACCATTTTGCATTTTTATGCTTCCCTTCTCTGAACATTTGATGTCTTGAGACTCACTGGCAGACAGCAGAATTCCAAATTTAAATTATTTCTGAGTGAGCACTGTCAGGTTAGGACCAGGGAATTATAAAATGAGATGTCAATAGGATTAATTACAAGGACAGAACCAGAAGAATTGTATTTTTAATTATATAAATCAAGTTCTCCCTCCAATTAAGAAAAAAAAAATACATGTGGAAGTTTCTTGCATATATCTGTGATATTCCACAATGTTAGCAACCCCACTCTGCATTTTATTTCATACCTGGTATTCAATACCTTAGCAGTGCAAAGACAAGGACCAGATTTCACCCTCTTTGGTCACAGACAAATTCATATTAGAGATCTATTCTAATGCTGAAGACCTAGATGGGGTTGGGAACATGAAACAAAAATACAGAATAGCTTAGTTTTCAGCTTTATCCCGTGAGGCCCAGAACACACAGAATACTGGCAGATAGCAGTAAGGTCTTAAGTTGTATAAGTACTTTGGCACACTCAAAACACCAGATTACCTGTTAGCCTCAGATTTCAACTGAGATTAAATTTAAAAAGAAAGATGTGAAAAATTAGATTTGTTGATTCTTTTGAGGACGTTATTATGGTTAGCAGGAAGTATTTTGTAAATATCCAATGGATTATACTTCCTTTGGTCATATACTGGTCAGTTATGAAGGCTTGGAGAGATTGTACAGAATGGACTACATTTGGTAGTGCCTAAATCACCCACAACAGGTAGGGTAGGGTTGGAGGAAAACAGGAAAGGGACAGGTGGACACAAACCTCTGAAATGCTACACAAATAGTAAACCCAGTGTGGTTTGCAGAGCCTAAAAACTGAGTCAAAGATGAGGCAGGAAGAAAAGGCAATTTATGTTTTCCAGAATCTGCCTTTTCCTTGAAGGACGATTCCTAGCTAGCAAGCTCTTCCACCAGCAGCGTCGGCAAGAAGCATCCCCACACATACCTAAATATAAATATTAAAACTCCCAGGTTTGTTTTAGTGATAGGGAAGGGGAAATAGGATAGGCAGAGTGAGCACTCCAAAAGGGAAAATTACAGCTTGGCCAAAAACTTCAAGACCCAAGTACCCACAATACACATCCACACAAAGCTAGTGCAAATAACCATATAATCACATGACTATGTACAGCACATGTGAAAATCCAAACCATAGGCATGCTTGTGCTTTGCTTTTCTTGTGTAACTCATCACAATCTCCTGTATGAAAACTCTAAATCCCTTGCACTTCACTAAAGGATCTATTTCCATAAAACACTTATTAAAATTACAGATTGCTCTAATTCAGTATGTCATTAACTAATGTTGTTGTGGCTGGATTACAAACCCAATGTCACCTCTACATGTGATGCAATGGGTATCAGTTGGATGTTTGGCTCTGTGCCTGGCTACAGCATGGGAGACCCAAACCTTCAAAGCTGGCCTTGTGTCCTTCTTTCCTCCTGAGAGTTTCTCCTTGTCCTTACATGGCTCTGCTATGCTCTTATTATAGGAACAGAATACCTAAAACCTCACGCAAAGACAAATTTCTACCAGCAGAGACAGAATAGAAAGGAACTAAGTAGGCAACATAGAAGTTGATTAAACTCACATTTTCCTTCACTTACATTTTTTAAAGTACATACTTTGCTTATGCATGCAGGAAACCGTTTTCACTCTTTTTTTATTAACTGCATGCTCCATTTTGGTTCCAACACACATCACCCTGTCCAAGCTGATTTCCATTCCACTAATATTCTGAATGATTAGCTTATAGCAAGCAACTTCTTGGATTTTAGTTTTACATACAACTAAGCAAAGAGAACTAATTGTTTTTATTTTCAAGTGAATCAGCTAAAATTACGTGTAATTTAACATGGATGCTTCTTTAACCAAGATGTGGAGGAAAAAAAAGTAGATCATTATAGTTGCTTAGAAGCAGTATCAGAAGTCTGCTACTACTGAAAACAAAAAGTTGTGTTTATATTTTAAAGAAACTTTAAAAAAAAAAAAACAGGAGCATTTACAATAGAAAATTCTACATTAAGATTCACAGGAAAAAAATAGATGAAAGCAGGGAAGTTACTTTCAACTCCAATTACAATCTCAAAGATGAGAGAGAATACCCAAGAAAACACCATCACACCAAAAACTCAATTTATCTTTTCTGTTTCTTCTGAACATGGATGAAATCTTATGCTAGTGACACTCACTTTATCATTATATACTGCTAAACATAACCATCATAATTTTTCATTCATATTTATATTCTTTCAGGCAATGAAAGAATTTGTCACGTCATTAATGTTTGATTTTAAAAAGGATGCATAAGCATTTAAGTACTGCATCTGGAACAGGTGATGAATGGCACTGGTACATTTTTTCAATAGCTGAACTACCACAGTGTACCAAATTCACAAATTGCTACTGAAGTATCAATTTAAATGCTATCCCAAAATCGTATAAGGGAATGGTGAAGTACTTTGAAGACATTTTTTCAGACACCATCAGTGACACAGACAGACAATACAATCTTATCCTACTGACACCATTCAAATAAAGCTGAAAAATAGTATTCCAGTTAAATTCATAATTTCATTAAAAAATAACATCAGCTGGTAGTTACAGCAAGCCACCACAGCATTCTTCTCCCTGTCATGATATAGTCTATATGTGTTCTGGATCTAGAGGCCTATGCCACGACTTGTGTAAGCACAGTAAAACAGTATCACCAACACAAAAAATAAGAGTTCAGAAAAAGAGGCTTGTTTTGTTTTTATAATAAGCCCTCAAATGATTGAAATTTTACACTTAGCTTTATGCAGGAGGTTTTTGACAGGCATTTTCTTTCTGTTGTTGAAACCATGACAATTCATAACTATAACATAGCAATCCATTTAATGATTTCTTCATTAACATAAATGGTATCAACTTCAGTCAGTTTTGATCTTTCTGCAGGGAATACAACCTTCAAATGATAGATAACTCTCTCAGCTAACTATATTTTCATACCATAGCAAACCAAATAACTGGTTTACTGATATATTCAGCAAAAAGAATTTATGAAACTCCCCCAGTCAAGTTTTTTCATGGCTTTAAATAAGCTCAATTTCCAGGATATGCTTTAGCTTGCTAAACTCGTGTAAATCCCTGTCACTGTGCCAGAGGGACTTTGATGAAGGTTTACTTTCATAAGTACTTTTGTATCTGACACCTCCTAGAAAGAAGTCCAGTCTGGCACCTTGGGCTTTTGTTTAGTTAGACCAGCCTAAAACCCACAGTACCAATTGCCCAAAAAAAGGACACAGTCTTGTACTATCTAAGGAAATTGTTTGAATTATTGCATTGTATCCAGAGCCATAAGAGTGCAGAAAAGCATTTCCTCCTGGCAGCCACTGAATAAAGCGCTGCTTCCAAAATTGATCAGGTGCAGAATGGCAATTTTAACAGTTGTTTTGGCTTTTGGTGTGATGTGGAGGAACAATAGACTGAAAGACAATTTAGCATTGTAAATATGTTCCTTATTTCACACATACTAAAACCTGCCACCTTAAGTGACATGCTTTTCCCCTTTTCAAGGAATTTTAAGGGACATCATTTTGATGAAAATCCAGGGGAAAGTTGAAGTCATGAGAGCAGAGAACAGCTCCTACTCAGAACAGTGAAAAACAAAGATCTTGTTGTTGTTCATAACTGCTCTGAACCCAGGTCATGTTAGCTTTCTGCGGCATTAAGCAACAGCTGCTTAAAAACTCTTTCTGCAGACCAGGGGCAGGGGCACAAAAACAGAGCAGTGCAGATCACTACTTTTCTGATAATACTAAAAAATCTAGGGTACAGTTGAGCTCCTAATAAAGCCTGCACAAGACATTCTCTCACATCCCCTATAATCTTCTGGTGCATGTTCAAGGCATAGTTACACCTTTTTAATCATATGTTACCTGTTAGCAGCTCTTAGTCAAAAGATTCCTACTCTCTTCCTTCGCTATAATGTATAGGAGGGAGCTATCACCTCGTATAGGTCTTTTACCTTCCTCTGTCAATTCCTGCAGAAAAATCTCACCCTCCAGTCCCCAAGTCACAAATGCCCCTCTCTGCTCAAGGACCATCATCACCTCTCTTCTCTTTTCTGGTGGCCCAGCGTATTTGATACTATCTTGAGGCAGAACTGAATGCAGTCTTTTACACCTACCTCCTTCAGGCTTGTGGACATACTGCTCACCCATCTGGTAAGGTTTCTAGGCCTCTTTTTTTGGTGGAAAGAATGCTGTTCTGTAACACCTGCTTAATTAAGTATTACTAAAGCTTGTGATCCTTTTGGATCTTCACATCACTTTTTCCTCGGTAAACCAAGCACAGATCCATGACCTTTGTGCAGTCTCTCCCACACTGGAATTTCAACTGCAACAATTGCCACATTTTGTTTCAATAGGATTTTTACTGCTATTAAATTTAAACCAAGTATGAGCTGCAAATTGATGCTAGCCTAGGGCAGACACATCTTACTCCAGGGCTTAATACTTTATTCAACCCTAGTTTGACTTCATATCAGGATCTACAAGACTAATCAGATGGGTAGCTTCAAAGAAAAACCAGGCATTAGCTTTTTAGGCCTTTTCCTTAGAAATTTTTCCTCTAAGAACAAGCACAACATGAACAGTCGTCGGTTTCAGAACAACAAAGACTGTTTCCACAAGCTTTTACTCTTCTCCCAGATAGGGAGATTGAATCTCCATGACTCAAGGACCTGCAAAGCCTCTACAGCAGTGACCTTATCCAAGAAATGTTGCACATAATGCAGTAACACACTTACTTCGAGGCAGAATATCAGTGTACACAAGGCACTTAATATGTGCAAAACCCTATTTATCCTCTTCAGGAATTCTAACCTCCTACAAACTGAGTCAAGAACAAATACAAACTGCATTTATAATAAATTTGCCTATAAGCAGCAATATAGTCATATTCTGCATTTACAGGAAACACAGTAATGGATTTGGACACAGTCCTTAAAAAACCTGAAAGCTTGGGATCTTCTATTTTGGTTTATTTCTTAGCATCTAGAAGGGCTATAAGAAATCTTTCCTCTACACATTTTTGACCCTTTTGCCAAAATTCATACACTTAGTATCTTATGTACTGTGATAGATGAGGCTCTTTTTCACCCCTGTTTTCATGCCATCCCTAAAACTCATGACATTATTAACCTCTGTTTTTCAGCATCTAATAGATGTCACTAGAAAAACAGTTTTAATAAATGCATCCTGGAACATTCAGTTTGGAGCTAAGGTACTATGCGTGAAAAGGAAAAATAATGATAAGTGATAAATGGGATAAAGATTTTAGGGAAATTTTATTGTATTTAATTAATCTACCATTTTTACTAAGTTGCTTTCAAGTGAAATGGCTTTTACCAACTCCTTTTGAAAAGGTTAGAAGGGTATTCCCTGAGCTACAATCATTAGCATATAGATGTCTCTAAGTGTTAATTTCTGTTTTCACTGAATGAATGTAATTTAAAATGAGGCCCTTTCAAATCAGTTAACTTTGGCCATTTGAGGAAGATAAGAAAAATGGACCCAAGTATGGACCCCAGAAAAACCTGCTTCTTAAGGATAAATATATCTGACTATTTTATAGTCTCCATTGCCTCATGCTGCAAATGACAGATTTCAGGAAAACTACAAGAAAAGGTAGATGACAGGATTAAAGTCCTTCCACTAGGTGATAGAGTCCAATAATACAGTTAATAACAAAAAAGAAGGGTTATTTCTACAGTTAATTTTTAAAAAGAGTTGAAAACCAGTCTAGAAATCACAGAGGCAACAATTAGTTTTATACCTACAGAAAAACGTTTCTCCTCTTGCAGTTTTGTGCAACAAAGGAAGAAATTTAGGACTGATCCATCTCCTAAATTAATGGTTAATATACCAACTTCACCTGGATAAGGCTCAGGACTCTTTTGAGGTTTTCATTTTTAAATAACCCAGTACATGCCCATTATGGTGTTCCATGAACCTCTGACATAGCTGACCATCCAGGTCTCCCACATGCCCCAAGGGTTTCTCTTCAGCATATTTCTAGCATATATACACACCATAGAACACGGTTAATAAAGACACAGACTATTTGTAGTTAAACACACCTCGTCTTCCAACACAAAATCATACCTTCACCAGAACGCAACTTTTCTGAAATTAAATTTTTCTCCATTGATAATTTCTTGCTTCAATGTTTTTAATTCATGGGAGAAAAAATAAAGAAACAAGCAATCACCTTTTGTCTTGGAGAACAGGAAATAAACATGAAATTTGGGAAAGTGATTTGTCCTAACCTACACAGAAATTCCACGTGTCCTGGCAAAGCCACAAGGTTTTTGATTATGTTTAATTTACACATACTGAAATAATCATTGCCATATTTTGGTTAAGTCCTCAGAAAACATGTTTACTCTGAACATACCAGGATCTGGAGAAGTCAGACCCAAGCCACACTATTTCCTTGGCGGCAGCAGATCCCTCAGGTGTGGCAGGCACTAGGAAGGAAAGACCATTCTTTCTTTTTACCCATAATATGATTATATTAGGGAAGGAAACAATGCATTGTTCAGAGTCAAAAAACAGGAGTAAGAGGAGAGACTAATGCCTTGTCAGCCCTCTTTTCAGAAATGGAGAGCAGCAACAGCCACAAGATTGAGACTGATAGATAAAATTGAAAGTTGGACCACATAAACATCAAAAATAAAATCTAAAAAATCCACAAACCCCTGCTATATTCTTGTTCATCAAGAGAGATTAATAGAAATCTTCTAAGTTATTTCTCTTTGCCACTTCTACAAGCTGTTTCATTAAATCAATTGAAGATTTGTTTTGTAGGCAATACCTGATGGATTGGTCAAGAGAGAAGTCAATATTTTTCCTTATATATAATTTTTCTTTGTTCCCCACTTAATAATCTAAACCAATTAATTATACTCAAATAGCATTTAGGTTGCAAAGACATAGAATATCCTCAGAAGAGACCAACAATGATCATCAAGTTCAACTTCCAGTTCTACACATCCACCAAAATCACACCATATACCTGAAAGCATTATCCAAACTCTCAGACTGTGAGGCTTGGTGCTGTGACTACTTCTCTGAGGAGCTATTCCAGTGTTCAATCACCCTCTGTGTGGAGAACGTTTTTCTAATATCCAGCCTAAACCTCCCCTGATAACTTCAGGCCATTCCCTTGGGTCCTAGTGTTGGTTACCAGGGAGAGATCAGCCACTGCTCCTGCACTCACCCTCATGAGGAAGATAAAGACTGCAATGAATTCTCCCCTACCCAAGCTGAAAAACCAAGTGACTTCAGCTGCTTCCCCTTGAGACCTCATAGCCCTCTTTTGAGGGCTCTAATAGCTTTGTATTGTTTTTATATTGTGGCATCCAGAACTGCACACAATAATCAAGGTGAGGCTGCACCAGAGCAGAGCAGGACAATCCCCACCCCTGCCTGGCTGGCAGTGCAGTACTTGATGCACCTCAGGACAGGGTTGGCCCTTTTGGCTGCCAAGGCACTGCTGACTCATATTCTACTTGCCACTGACTAGGACCCCCAGGTCCCCTTCCATGGTGCTGCTGTCCAACCTCTGTTCCCCAGTCTGTAATGCATGCACAGAGTTGCCCCATCTCAGGTCCAGCACTGCAGAATCCAGCACTCACCCTTGTTACACTTCATACAGACTGGTGACTGCCCATCTCCCCCATTTGTCAAGATTTCTTGGCAGGGCCTCTCTGCCCTCGAGGGAGTCCACGGCTCCTCCTAATTTAGTGTCATCAGCAAACTTAATATACCCTTGAGTCCTGCATCTAAGTCAACATTCAACAAGGGAGGAAATAATATATTGAACAAGTCCTGACAGTTACACAAGCATGCAAGACTACTGATTTGAGTTCAAATGAAGTTCTCTTCCTGGGAAAGGTAATTCACTACAAACTTTCCCCTCTAGATGCTCTAGACAGTGCGTCCAGATGAGTTCTCTTCCCTCAGCCTTCTTTCTTCTCTACCAATAGCTAAAAACAGGCCAGCTGATGTCAACTGTAGTATGGATACAAGACTATTTGGGCTTGGATTAAGACCAGCAACATGGTATATGAAAGAAACTGAACAGATGGCAAGAACATTCAGCTTTGATATTCTTTTTTATCCTGGTCACTTTTCTGCATTAGATTTTCTTGAAATATGCTGCTCATGCAAATCCTGAAAATATGCCTTATACTCTTCAGATAAACATACTTACATTATGCAACCTAATATTGCAACAGCAAATATATAAACAGGCCAACCCCTAGCTGGTATTATCATTAATTGTTGCTAATATATCCAGCTTGTTTGAATAAATTGTGCAGTGGAACTGTAGGTAATCCAGTCTGTGTTGGATGTGAAATGGCTAGAGGAGGAGGGATTTCCCATACACAGAATTTTTCACAAGATTTCCTAAACTTACACTATTTATGCACATTATCTACACTGCATATTGGGTTCAACAGCCCTGTTCTATGAATAAGCAGAATTTATACATAAACGGCCAAGTGAAAGTTATGAAATCACCTTCCAGTAACAAGCCTGTGTTATCCATTGCACAGTGTTCTAAACAAATTTTAAATAAGTACCTTTATCTTGGTTTCTAATCTGTAAGATATTTAGAAAAAGCATTATGTACTTTTTACCCTCATTTACATCCCTGAAATTCTATTTTGCTTTAAGTTTTCATATGTACAGTTCCCATAGAGTTTCAAAAAGTTCAATAATTAAATTCCTTCACATCATCCATTCCACAACAAAAATTACTAAAAAACTCCTATACTTTTAGCAGAGCTGTAAACAAAGAAATGCCACCAAAGTCTGTATTTTTTGCAAGGCTCTTCATTAAGTAGAATCCTTGTAGTCTGTTCTTAGTGTGTAGGAAACATGCACAGTCTTTAGAAATGCAGATAATCAAAAAAAGAGCCACTAGGGAAACAAAGTGATAACATTTGCTAATGCCACACAGTAATGTTTATTTAACAAATCTGTGTTGCATGCCTGACATTTCCCCTGGCATCAATTTGTTTTGCTTTTCTCTGATAGTAGCACAAATGCATTTAAAACATAAACTTATTTTACACCTACCGAAGTGTATACACAATATAATAAAAGCATATACATCTTTTTTAATATCTTATGGGAATACATGCTGGAGACGTGCAGAAAGCCCAGCTACCAAAGTAAACGATCTAGATTATGGAAAATGTTCATTTTTAGCTTTCCCAATAGCTACTAAAACTGCAATTGTCAGTGCACTGTACATCACCGCATTATGTTATAAAGTGCCACAATGTGACAAAATGATGCTATCCATCAGGATCCAATCTGAACTGAAAGTGGCAGGGGAAGTGGTGTAGATGAAAAGATATCTTCACAGACCATTCAAACTGGCAGTTTGGAATAGTTACAAATGGCAATTTTCAGAAGTTTAATTTACTAGTCATTTGTAAAAGCGTACACAAATGATTCAATGAACCAAATTAGAAAAAAAAAAAGTTTCTACTTTCAAACTTCTCTGTAATCAAGCCATTTCTTTCTCTACTTTCCTTACAAAGTTCATGCTGCTTCATTCATCCACTCAACTTCATTAGAGACCCAGATTTTTCGGCCTCTCTTTTCAGGCTCATACCTTTCTTGACTTAGAAAGCCAGCCCAGCCAGTTGTCTCAAAAATATCCTATTTATTTTCCCTTTTCCTTGATATCCAACAGTCTTTGCTGCCTCACTGGACTTTTTCTGAGCACTGACAACCCCAATTTTACATCTTCTAAAATATTCAAGTTGTACCAGACAACACCAAGGATGACACCAGATAACACTTCAGGCAGGATGACATCCTCTCTCTTGTGTATACCCATAATCTTCTGCAGTAACAATTTTTATCTCCCATTTAAAAAGAAAATAAAGTGCCATTAAATTCAAAGCTCTTTCCCAGCAGAGTTTCACCCATATCTATAAATAACTATTGGTGAAGTAAAACACACCACCTGCTCACTACTTGTTGCTTATAAACATCTGGTAAACACATCAAGAAGCATATTTTAAAAGACACAAAAAAAGACGAAGAAATTTCTCCACATAATGAGAACTGCAACACTGCCTGAGAGGGGTTGGAAGTCAAGAATATAAATGGAACCAGAGAGTAGCCAACAGTCCATAGTCCAGTAATAACTAATTAAGAACAGACAAGATGCAGTCCACTGAAAGAAGGTCTCTAATGACAGACTGGTTACAAAAGGAGACCCAGCATTTTGGGGATGGGGTGAAAAGGAGCTCTTACTCTCAAAGCAGCTTTTCTTAAAGGCAAAGGGTAGTTCTCTTTTTGATTTGTTTAATCTCATCTCTTCAGTGCTCCATTGTGCTTTCTCCATCTCTCCTGCAGAACCAGCCAGCTTGCATTTCTACCTCTGAAAAGTATTAACAATTTTCCAGATGCAAGAATTTGGGGCAGAAGGTTTCATAGGAAAGAAGATACATAAAAATTATTCTTTGCCCCAAAGGAAATCATAGCCTTTAACTCATCTGCATGGGCCCATATCTGCAGTTATAAGCCAAAGTATTAAAAAATTAAAGTAAGCTAACTGGCAAATGAGGTTTAACAAGGATCTGTACACATCTAGGTAGTTTTGACTAGATATGAAATTAAAACTACAAGGTTTATGGTTTTTTTAAACTATCCTTAAGAAAATGGGGCTAGATAGGGAACCTATTTTAGAACCTAACATAGAAGTCTTACTGCTTATTTCCACAGCAGAATCTAGAAGAATATGCTAGGATATGCTGCCATATGGTCATATTTGCTCAGTTCCCCAGCTCCATCTATTTTCTTCTCCCTTATGAAGGCGGCCTGTGTTGCACAAAAAAAAAAAAAACAAATCAAAACCAAACAATTAAAAAAAAAACAAAAACAAAACAAAAGCCACACACAACAAAAAACCCAAACAGCAAAAAACAAATCCCAACAACAACAAAATCAAACCAAACCTACAAACACTAAAAGATATTAGTTTAAAGATCTGTTGGCCCATATAAAAATATCATTGTTTATTTATTTGACTGGTAACTCCTCTACATGGCAGGAAAACAAAAAGAACATGAATGCTTGCTCAGAGACATACCATGCTTTGCATTATAATAATGAAAAATTCTGCACATAACAGTCACATGTAAACACCATTAAGTGTACTAACAGCATACTGATATATTTGGTACACTGCAATGCTCTGTTAGTATTGACACAGTACATAGGTTGTACTTCAGAATATGTCTTGCTGGGTAGCAAGAGTCTAACACCTGAACATGTTCACGGAATTATTTTTGAGTCTGCCGTCTTAAAAGTATTTGAGTTAATGTTCAGTGGAAAGCAGACAACTGAAAGCACAGTTCCTCCTTCTCTGACCTCAGTGTACCACACCAGCATGATTTGTTTCCACCTATCACCAGGATCAGCAGTAAATGAATTGGCAGATATCTCAATTTTTAAGTGGAAGACATCTCAGTGTAGTCACCTACTTCTTTGGTACTCTTTTTCACAGCTTCATGTAATCCTGCTCTCTATTACCTCTGTAGAAAACTAGTCTTTTCTTGGTTAGCAGAGGAAAACTCAAAATCTTATACAAAAAAATTGTAATCACTATGTTTATTCCACATTCATCAACTTGACATAATGAGCCTTTATTCTTCTTCCTTCTAAAGATGTTTTTCCAGCACAAACACCAGGCAACACAAAAATGTTTGGGTCAGACTAATGTGTTACTGGCTGTAGGCTACAGTGTTTTATTTTCCTTCTTCAGCGTCAGTGCTGTTTATCCTCATACAGCATCACTCTAGACCTTTCTCTGCCGCTACTGTTTTTCCTAACCTGTTAGTTGTCCTTGTCTAGATCTGTCATTGCCTCTATCCCAAGCTCAAAAACATTCAAGATTTCCTATTGGAAGTCCACCATGTAATTATTATATTATTTTGGAAGTGTCAGCTGGGGGCAATGTGCAAAACCACAACTCTTTGAAGCCCCACTTTTTCTTGAGTTTCTACTACATAAAGAATCTCCTATGCATAGTACTACAGAATAAGTGGAGTTGGAAGGTACCCATCAGGATCATCAAGTCCAGCTCCCCGCCCTGCACAGTACACTCCCAAGTCACAGCATGTGCCCATGGGCATTGTCCAAACACTTCTTGAACTCTGTCAGGCTGGTCCTGTGACCACTTCCATGGGGAGCCTGTCCCAGTGCCCAACCACCCCTTCCCAGGGTGAAGAACCTTTACCTGATATCCAGCCTAAACCTCCCCTGACACAGGTTCATGGCATTCCCTCCAGGTCTGTCACTAGTCACAAAGAGTGCTCACTACTTGTCCATCCACCTCCCCTCATGAGAATGTTGAAATCCCCTCCTCCAGGGTGACCTCAGCTGCTCCTTGTAAGGCTTTCCCTCCAGATCCTTTACCCGTCTTCATGGCCCTCCTTCGGACATTGTAATTTGGATGCATAAGTTTTAGTTTTGACTTTTTATTACTCAACACCAGAAAAAAACAAAACAAACAAAAAACTCAAAAAGAAAAACAAACAAAAAAACCACAACCCACTCAGATTGAGGGTTGTTTCTCTGTCCTACTCATATCAAAGACACCAGAATGTGTTACAAATAATAAAATTGAGGCAGCAATCTAATTCAATACACAGGAAAGTTGTAATATGCTGGGATTCACTGAGAACTGCTGCTGACACATTTGATTGAGGTAATCAATTTACTCTTATTCCTCTTCCCACTACCCACAAATAACACATAGTATTATGAGAGATGAAAGTCTGTTAGAGACTAATTAGAGATACAGAAGTGTTTTGCACAGATTCTCCTTTACCAGATGGTTTCCACTAATATTCACTAATAAAAGCCTGGTTGAGGAGCTTGCATTCAGTTAGATTGGAGGAGGCAAGAGACAGGACAGCTACGTTTGCAATTATTTCTTTAGAAAGGCTATGTCAGTACTGTCCACAAACTCAGTAGGCTTTATGATTTCCTTTACTCCATGTAGATTTATTTTGTGCAGTGCAACATACCTGACAGCCATTCTGTGGCAAAACTGGGGTTTTTTTGGCTGTGAAGACAAAGTCCAAACTGGAGTCCTGTCAATATATAAATGTGCATGTATTAATGTGGATCCTTGAGGCTAGTACTACCTGTCTTTCATTTGTCATCAATGTAAACATACTATCCATCTAGCAGAAGTTTTAAAAACTACACTTTGACAGGTCAGTCAATGTATCAAAATCTCTCAAACACAGTTTCTGTTGGCAAGGTACTGAATCACCTCAAGTGTCACCAAACTATTTTGGCACCCTTTCTCTGGTCTCTCCTGTTCCTTATTACATTACTACCCAGAAGGAAATTCAGATAAGTATATTTTTTATGAAAAATATTTTCATTCAAGTAGTAGGGGGAAAAAAACATAGCCCTGGCCATTTGTCAGAAGATCTAAGATAACATACATTTAAGCACGAATAGCAAAGCTTTCCCAAACAAAGTATTATCATTTAGATCCTAGAAGCTATTTGCTAAAGATGACAAAATACAAGTAATTAGATTGCACATACACATTTTACATATGAAAAGTAACCACAAAAATACCTACCTACTCAAAAAAAGAGGGACCCACCTCCCCTCAAAAAAAAACAAACCTACTTTGTGTTTCTTAATGCCCAAGAACCATTTCAACCCATGGTCTTGTCGCTTGCTCAAATCCTCTCCATCACCTGATGACTTTTTGCCATCTTCCTGTGCTCTTTCTGGTAGGATTTCTCTTACTGATCCTGACTTAAAATTATTCCATCTTCTAAATACCATCTTGGTTCCACCCACACAGAGCAGACAAGTGATTTGTTCCTCCTCCTTCCTCCCACGACAGTGAGAAAACAAACCTGAGGTCAGGACTGATTGTTTACTTTGCCTCAGAATCTGCATCCACAGGCAGAATACTCATCTCCCTTTGTACCAATTACTCTTCTACAAACTACATTGATATGAAGTCCCTACTTTAACGTAATCATCTTAAATATGATTGTACCTTGAATGTCCTCTGGCAGAAAGGCATCAAAAGAAGAAATTGTCTGAGATGATCTTGTGCTGTCTGTGAAGACTATTATATGTCCAGATAGAGTAGGAATAGAACAAGAGAACCTCTTCATGAAACCTACTGCTAGAGCCAAGCAATTTAAACTCGCATCATGATTCCTGGGAAACAAATTCTTTGCAAGAATACTGTACAGAGATACAATATATGGACAGGTCAATTTGTTTGTTAAAAAAAGAAAAAATAGAATTATTGAATTGATTTGATACTTTGAGCCTATATATAAAGTGTGCATTTTAAAGATAGTCATCTGCATTATGAAGTTTGTGACATCATGAACTATTCTATAAAGCACTTTTTAACTGTCCCAGTTATATATGTGAAAAGAAACTATAAAAATCAGAATGAATGAACAATTCTTAAATTAGTACAAGGGCAGAGCAACAGCTTTTTTCAAAAATGGCTTTTATGCTGAACATGTTTGCAGTTTTCAGATTTATGGGTGTAGCTGTCAACATGTATATTCACTTTTAGAATATCATCCTGGCTTAATGAGGTCTCCTGGAATGATTTCTTCTAATAAAAAGTTAACATGCTTACATATGTGGTTTCCACCTTTCTGCTTTTTTTAAAAATATCTAAGCTACTCTTCAGCAGAGATTCCACAGCAAAGTTTAAAAGTAAATTTCACAGCACATTCAAATACTTCAACACTTTGAAGTCAGCTTCCAGTAAAACTTTCAAGAAACAATTGTCAAAGTTAACTCCTAACAAGCATAGATCCCTATCTTCAGCCAGAAACCTAAGCCAGAATAGAATCACAAGACAACTGCATTTTAATTAGTTACATACCATCACACCAAATGATGCCAAATTAGTAAATAGAAATAAGACTTCTCACTAGTCTCTCATCTTTGCTCAGGCCTCATAACTGCAACCCGTACGATGGGTACAGCTCACTTCTGTCTCACCATCTCTTCACCTGTCTCCAGTTTATACTGTTTCTCTTAGGCAGAGTATAAAATGTTCAGATTCAGATAATCCACACGACCCCCTCAGAACAAAACCTCCCCTACAACATCAGGCTGCCGAGTGACGGTTGAGAATTATCCAGTAAAAATACCAGTGCTTTACTAACTCAGAACTGCTCCATGAGACTCCATAAGTCACTAAAGAGGTGGTGAGGATTTTCAGATTCATACACGTCCTGCAAGAATGTCTCAATTATGGGCGAAACAGATTAGGACTCCTCCCCTGTCCCAAGCAGCTGAAGTAGTGGTTCTTTTCTAACGTGTTCCATGTCATCTTCTCATTCACTTTTCTGCTTTTAAGGGTTCAAACTGCTACAGATCACTTGGCTAAACAGCCAAGCTAAAAGCTCTCCAGCTTTTACTTGGAGCTCATTTCCTCCAGATCCATTATCACTGTTCTCTTCTTTGGGAGATCTCTATTTGTTTAGTTTTTCTTCTCTTGTACTCCCCACAACCACTCTGATACACTGTAAAGGCAAAGTACTCCACTATAGTCAGTTACCTCAAAACTGATTTTTTTTTTTGTCTGTATAAATTAACATAGAAGAATTTCTCCACCATCACGTTTACTGTGAAGAGCCTGTATTGCATCAAATACACATTTCTCCTACTGTTACAACTTTGAAAACATCCTGAATAGTGCACATGCATTAATCTATTAAGTATCTAGTGCTTCCAGCACTAAATTCAGCAACTGTAAATACAGAACCAATGCTGCTTCCAGATTACATCAAAAATCTGTTAAGAGAACTTGCAAATCTCTTTTCTATAGGAAAATATGTAAGAAGATAATTGACAAAAAAAACTTGCGAAATTAATTTCTGCAGTTAATAAAAATATCGTTAGAAATAATTATATACACAAGAAAACAAAAGTTGAAAGCTGAAAAGAATATCAATAGTTAACATTCTTGCAATTCCTTGGATAAATGTGATGGCAAAAACATATTCACTCTTCCCAGTGTTTCTAAATCCATGCTGAGTGATATGGCCTTATTTCAAGTGGAAGTAGAAGCAGAAGTGAAGCACACATTACTGCAGACAAATAAGTATTTCACAGAACAATCTAGAATTTGTTTGTTGCAAACTCTCATTATCTTTACCAAGGGGTAATACAATTCATCTGTACTACTTTTCCATGGGAAAGCCCTTTTAAGCACCACCTGTACTGCTGGTACTCTGAACTAGCATGTTAGTTTTATTTCTAGCAAAGAAACAGAAACAATTAGATCATTCCTTTAATGGTTTTTAGTTCTTAACTCTATAGTCATGAGGAATTAAGAACTTTTTTTAAAGTGTCATACATCTTACACTTTCACAAGGCCAAGGCCACCTCAAATATGGATTCCTACTCCAAGTTCTTTCCTTATGGAAAGCTCAGGGCCAGCAGAGAGGAGGTTTGGTTGGGTTTCTTGAGTGTTTCTTTTTCTTATGCACACACAATGCAGGATAATAAGCATAAAGAGCAGTATCAATGTACAAGAGAAAAACATTCTTAATTTTTAGTTCAACTTCATATACTGCTCTTCATTTACTTCAAAAATAGAGATGGATATTGTTCAGTCACGGTGAACCCAGTGACCACAGCCCATCATTAAATATAATATCAGCTACAATTTCCACTTCAGCACCAATTGAAGTATCACCTTATTACACTTTGTAAATTTCCACAAGCCCTCCAAGTTATTTTTGACATCTTTGACTCTGATCCTGCCAACACTTACACACATTATCTTAAGCATACAGAAATCCATAGCATTATGCACAGCACACAAAGACATACACGCATCATCTAAAAAATGAGAACTTCATTAATTGTTTAGTACAGAAGCAAAACCCTCCAGACGTGATGTGTACAGGTTAGGAAAAATCACTCCAATAGCGTGTCTATTGTTGTTCCAAGTGTTAACATCTCTTAAAATTCTCTCTGTACCCTTCCACCCTCCTACACATATCACCTCCTTTACATTCTCCTTAAATGCCTAAAAATAACTAGCTATGCATATGGTCGGAGCACCACAGCCCTATACCATATAACTGGGGAAAGAATATTTTAGTTTGCATAGTTGACCTGACATCCATCATCAGATTATATTTTTCCATGAGTTATTTCCCAGAACTTAAACACTGAGCATAGGCTGCAGATTTGGAAATTGCAAAGTTCCACACTATTTAGCAAAGCAAGTTTTTTTGTTAAAAAATTACCACAGCAAACTGCAAATCAAACAAAAAACAAAAAACACAACAAAACCCCAAACAAACAAAAAACCTGTGAAAGCTTCATGTCTTTTCTCTCCCACCTGCATTCTCTCACATTGTAAAGGGATTTGAAATTATATATTTCATTTCCCTCAGTTTAAAGACTTTTTGATTTTAGAAAGTTTTCACTGACATTAAAAACCAGTCTAAACTCATGACCTCACATAGCAACAGAGCATTCTATGCTATATTCAGGAATAGGAGACTAAGCACTCATTCTTTGTTCAGCTTCAGCCACAAGGAGAAAATCAGGAAGCACCTCGGTCAATGTGCTCTCAACTTTTTTCTATCAGCATTCTTGCTCTAGCTAATGCTTTTTCATCTGCTCCTTCCCTGTCTCCAGGCAGGTGACTGGTACAGTAGAAGGAGAAGCTGAAGTATCTTTGTCAAAAGTGGTGTTTTAAGTTAGCTTGGTGCAAGGACATGTGAGTACAATGCATGTCCAGGAGCACTGCAGAAATACTTCTCAAGACTGCCTTCTGCTACGGAAATTCCTAGGTCACAGTCTTAATTTGCCACCATCAAAGAGGTACACCTTCTATCTTAACTAAAGAACAATAATGTTTACTCAAACTTATCCTCCCCTGTGAGCTCCTAGCCATCCAAGCTCAGTGTGGACAGTAATGCAAACACTGTTGTTGAATCTCACTCTAGTAAAAGCTGTGCTACAGTTCTACAGCCAGGGCTAGAAACACAAATGGCACTTCATGGAACTACAGCCTAAATACTGCTACGTAGAACTTAGTACTTGAAAATAAAGGCACCCTACTTCATAAACAGAAGAGAAAAACAACAAGGGGTAACACAACAGATACATGACAAACTCCACTTATTTTCCCTTCCCATCTTAAAAGCCCAGTCTTAAAAATAAGAAACAACTTCACTTACATTTCATACCAGCCTCTCAACCCAGCACACATGTATTACTCAGACCCCACTGCACGTATTTATTAAGGGCAAATCATTAACTCTGATGGTTTCTAGCTGGTGGGGCCCATCAGCATCACCTGAGGAGCAGCTGCTGGTTTTCCAGGAGGCCGGGCTCCTCACATCCCCCTTGTCCAGGTCCTCCAGGAGAAGTTGAGGCAGGTCCTCAGGCCTCATCTACAGCAACTCGCTCCTGTGGTGTGCCTGGGGCCATCAGCTATAGCCTTTGGTGGCACTGCATCAGGTAGAGCTGAAGGAGAAGGAGAGAACAGAGAACTTGGGCTCTCCCTGCTGCAGGGTGCTGAGTTGTGCTGCCTGCCCCACTGGGATGGCAGCTCATAGCTCACCCCAAAGCCTTCCTCACGCCCCTGGCACACTTCAGCTCCCAGTGTGTGGCCAGGTCTCATTTCCCCCTGAACCCTCTCACACAAGTGCTACAAACCAACTCACACCCCACTGCATGCACCAGCAGATGCTGAAAGCTGTGCCATGTCAGCACCCTTGGCTGCCATCTGCCACCTGCTCTCCCTGCAGCCATAGCTACTGTCTCGAGGACTCGCTTCTCTCAGGAAGTGGAAGCCTGGCACCAGGACTGACTTCTGCTCCAGCTACTCCCTTAGGGGGCAGTAAAGTAATTTGTTTTCTTTCCCCAATGGAAAGGAGGACAGGCCAATCTCCTAAGCCAGCCCTGGAGGTTGAACAGCACCAGGCTGCTCCCCTTCATAGCAGGCTCTGGGGAGTCCCTGCTGCCCACACCCCAAACAGGCCATGGGCACAGCTGTGAGGGGCCTGCTCACCTCCCACCCCTCAGGAACACAAGGTGAGGGCAATCCCACCTCAGGAACACAAGGTGAGGGCAATCCCACCTCAGGAACACAGAGTGAGGGCAATCCCTCCCTCAGGAACACAGAGTGAGGGCAATCCCACCTCAGGAACACAAGGTGAGGGCAACTCCTCCCTCAGGAACTTCGCCTGGCGCTGGCCACGTTGCCCTGTGGCATTAACGCTCCTGTACCTTCCTTCCCATGGAAGCCCTGGGGCTCCTCACTTGCCGAAATCCAGCACGTGCTCAAATGCTGTAGGAGCTGCATCTTGATAGAGTTTTAATTGTAAAGTTTTGGGGAATCATCTGTATTATCAGTGTTAATCACATCAAGTTCTATCTTGAAAATACGACTCAGTAGTTGATAAGAGTTTTCCCAAATTGCTTAAAAGATTAATAAAATAATCAACTTAGCAGAGGGGAAGAAAAACCACAAACTATTTCTGTAAAGAATTCACTTTATTGCCTATACATGTGAATGAGCTGTTTTAATGCTCAGGTTCACTGCCTCCTCTGCATTTAATCTCTTCCCTTTTATGTCCTACTCTGAATTTTTTTAAAAGACTTTCAGGCTTTTATAAAATTAATTATACAAATCATTAGTATTAAAAAGGTAATATAATGGTTTCAAGAACAAGCTTCACAGACTATCTGCATATTTAATCATCTCTGCTAATAAATTTTTAATCACTCATTGAGTTCAGGTTCTTGTCTTGAAGCTTAACTTGATAACAAACCTAGCAACTGGTAGAACTAATTGGTACAGAGTAAGTGAATAATTTATAAGAGGAAAAAGCACTGCATGTTCTGGAGGTGTGCAGAGACCACAAGTCACAGATATTTCTGGGAGGAAGCATGAAAACAGCGGCTGATTACAGGAATTTCGTGATACACTGCTGACATCCAGAGGCCAACAGTCAATACTGTTCACATATGTGAGGCAGGCTGTAAAGCGTGCTGTAAAGTCAGATTCATTAAGTTTTAAATATTCATGCATTTCATTAAAGTTAACATTAATTGCACCACCATACACATTGATTATGCATAGACCATAAGTGTTTAACCTCTGAAAGCTTGCAAGTATATTCAAGTAATGGGGTATGTCCTATCTTCAATGATTTTGGCTACAAAGTTGAAATTAGAAATGGAATGCATTACAGGGCAAGTACTAGAATAGTACTCTGAAATACCAGAACAGTAATAAAAATAATTATTTTTCTAATCAAATAGAAACACTGATGTAAGCTGTAAATCACTTCATCTTTTTCTAAACTAATTTATTAAAGGTAACAAAAAACTATGTATAAGGTTTCTTACAGACAAATGCTAGACTGATTTGCAAGCCACAGCTAATAAATAGGTTTAAACAGTTAAAACTAATTGGTGAATGAATGGCTTCTGTTTAGATGAAGATGAGTAGTTTTAAACAACAACAAAAAAAAGACTGTTCTCTTGAAATAAGCTGATTTTAACTGAAAAATGAGATACTCCAAGCCCACTGTAAAATAATTCTACCCCCAGGGAAACACAAAATACTACAATTCTTAAACCAGGATGTAACAGACAACATTTGACAGAAATTCAATTATCCTTGCAAGATCCCGCTTGTAGTTAGTTAGGTTCATAATCCTCTTCTATTTAATGGGTTAAAGCTCTCTTTCAAAATATTTAGTTGGATGACTCGAAGACTCACTACATTTCAAAAAATTCCTCAAGTGACTTAGTAAGATTGTTAAGTAAAAACACTCAGAAGTTTAAAAATGTCATTTAATGCTGCCGTGCAACCTTAATTCTGGCCATGTATGTATATGCGTTATGAAACAGCAGTGAATTAACTTTTAATCTCCTTTGAGCCAAGAAGATTTTTAGATTGGAAAGTAAGGCACAAAGGGCATGCCAACAAACACAATGCTGAGCTTTAGCACAATCTCTGCACTAGCTCCCACCTAGCAGAGCATACCCCTGCAGGGCTAATTACCCCAGACAGCAAGCCAGGCTTGTGCACTTATGCTGCTTTTGGTTCCTCTACATGGCAAACTCAGTTCTCTCTTCCTGGCAGTGCACTACACATGAACACTCAGAGAAGCATAAAATTTTAAATCCAAAGAAAACATGAAGTTTTTCAAATACTATGCTTCATAGCTAAGTGTTTTGGCACTGACTTTCCATCAAGTAAAGGTAAAAACTTATCATTTAAGTTTAAAAAAAACCTTTTGCAACTAACACCAGTTTCTATTGTTCTGTTGTTTTGGGTTTATTTTTCCTTAAAAATCAGTCCATAAACATTCTGTGAGGTTGATATAAAATTGTCCACATTTTGTAGAAAAGCAAATGTTGAAGACAGATAGACTGGCTTACCCAAAATAGTACTGATTTCTTCCTGAGCTGTTAACAACTCCTGATTAGCCAATTCTCTTTGTGAAGGTGGGCACCAAAGTGCAGTATTTCTAATTAGAAGTGACAGTTAACACACTGAAATTCTGTCTAAATAGCATTGCCTACACCCCCAAAGAACTTAATGGTCAGACATATCCTGGCTGATCTCATAGAAATTCCTTGCTGGTTTTTTTTTTCTGACTGGTTGCAAGCAAGGATCTTGATAGTCACATATCAACCACTTGTACCATTCAGTACATCTGGAAGAAGTCTGGGATATCGGAATATTTGATTTTTGAGGGGTGGTGTTTGGTTCTTTGCTTTTACACATTAACACTACCTCCTTCATGTTTGTTTCTCCAGTAATACTTAAACAAGGAGGTAGCCTGTGAAGTCATCTAAACAGCAAACTAGATTTTATTAGTTTTACTGTTGTTTTTTTTTCTGGTATAGTCACAAACAACAACAGAATTCAGGAAAGGTATGTACATCTTATAAAAGAGATTATGTATTCTCAGCAATATTTCAGTTTAGATTTTAATTAAGAGAGCTGTCAAAATGCAGCAGGAAATGCGTCGCAGGATAAGAAAGTTTTGAATACTTGACAGTTCAAATATCCAAATCCCATTAAGCAATACTTAATTTTACTTGGGGTTTTTTATTATTATTTTGGTTTGGTTTGTTGTTTTTTTTCCAATTTCACTTGTGAAACAAAAACTGAAAAAGCAGGCAAAGCTTCTTGATGGTTAACATCTCTCCACTTTGTGACAAATCCCTACATTATTTTCTTTTCTGATAGGTCCACAGGTGACAGGTACTGTCTCACTGAGCAGTTGGCTTCTCTGCAAAGCATACATAAATACAAATAAAAGTTACAGTGAAACTTTCACATGTCCAAGTGGAAATGGACTACAACAGACAATAGACATTTGTCAAGAGTTGATTAAAAAAAGGGATGCAGAGAATGTTTCTTATTCTATGCCAACATCTGAAATAAAACTACCTGAGAAGTAATTGCATTAATAAACCAAACCTGAAGAGGTTTTAATTAAAATTATTTTTTAAAGTACAATTTGAAATTATGTTTGAGGTTTAAGAGTTAAATTTATTAGACGCTGAAGAGTTTTACAAAGCTTTCCTAATGTAATGAGCTTAGGCACCACATATGTTGCATCTTTGGTACACATTAGGAAGAGTTGCTTTTTTAATGAGCTTTAAAAACTGCATTTGCATACCAGAGGAAAAGGTCAGTGATGTGTGGATCAAGTCGGTAAATTAAGAATCACAGTATTATGTTATTATGCTCGCCTTCCAGAGACACACAATAACAAAACCACAGGCTACAGTTACCATACTGTTCTAATGCTTCCACGTCCCTGACCTTGTCAGCTGACACATCCTGGCACCGCTGTGCCTCCGGCCCGGTGCCTCCATCCCTTGCCCGTGCCTCCTTTACTTTCTCTGTCACCTCCTCCTGCAGCAGAGCAGCTGCTATGCCTGGCAGTCAGGGAACTCGAGCAAGCACAGGAAGGGGGAGCTGGACTCAGTGTGACAGCCCATCTTCAAACACTGCTTTTACTCCAGCCTTTACCCTTTGTAAAGATACCCAGGACAATGTCCTGAACCCTCATAACAAGATCAAATCTCTTGGACAGCAAAGCATCAGGATGGGGATGCCTCTTTCCCAAGTCCCATTCCACTCGAGTTTTTGTTCAAAGATACAAATACTATCTTTCAAAATACTAATACCAAAACCACTTCTAATGCTATGGTGCAAAATTTTACTTCGTCTACTGGCACAGTTTTTTTCAGCTGGAATGTTACATACTTGTTAATATGTAAAGATTGCTTGACTGGTAGCTAAATTGACACTTTTATTTCATAATAAATAATAAAATAAACTAGGAACTGACTGCAAATACACTTTCATGAGGCTTTCAGCAAAGTCCACTGGATTTACCTTTATTTCTAAGTATTGTAAATTATTGATAATTTACAACTATTATAACATTACTTTTATTTTTAAGGGCAATTGAAATTTACTTCCTCCTCAACTGTGCAAAGATCCACAGTACCTAACAGGTCTTTCTGCCTCTCTTTGTGTCAGAGATTATAGGTATACACTAAACCACATTATGAACTACATAATAATTTATGCATGTTTACACATTTCACAGCCAAATAAGTGACTTTCCAGACCTGTATAAAGATGCAGATTTAGTCATTGGATTAGAGAAAAAAATCCTTTAAAATATTACAACAAGGATAGCACAACTCAATACAACTGAGCAGTTTTAAGTGGTTTTAATGATTTTTCACTTTTTGGATATAATAATCCTCAAAGTAGCATTCAAAAATATAGTGCAAAATATTTATTCATTTTATTTACAAATAAAATGTGCAGTTTCAGCTTCTTATTCTCGCCACAGTAAATGTTATTCTTTTATGTGATGAGCAGAAATTATGAGAAACATTTACAGAGAAAGAAGTTAATTTTTAACCTAAGAACAAAGATCTTCTGTCAGTTATATTTTTGTAGGAGTTACACAATATTTTTCAAACTGCTTTCAGTTGAAAAGAAAATCCAGAAAGTCCAAGACAACACTAAAGAATTACATTGGAAAGAATGGTTTATCAAAACCATAAAGTTAATTTTGCCGTGACAATCACAAAGCAAAGTTCTTATCTACATAGAATATAAATTTTTTTTTGCAGCTTAAACATAGAATCTTTACAATGTAATGGGTTCCCCCCTCCCTTTTCTATACAAATTTAGGGGAAAAAGTATACTAGTATCTTCCTTTCCCTTTGATGAAACAACAAATGCTTTGGTTAAAGAGCAATCCGTGCACAATAGTGTTTTAACTTGCAAGGCAGTACTCCTTTATTAAGCTGATAGAATTCCACTAGCTGGATGAGATCAGTAAATCTGGTATGACCATCATCAAGGGTATAGAACAGCTTCCCATCATCTTCCAACTGTAAAAATGGAAAAACAAGATTCAATAAAATCCTCTTTTGCTATGGTATTTCTATCTGAATGAAATACTTGCTTGAGAAGTTCTTACAGACCAATATACTCATAATCTTACAACTACTTGAGCAGAAGAAATACAGTAATCATTTACACAAAAAAAAACCTCAACCAAAAATAAAAAAATAGAAAAAAAATGTATTATTTGACTCCAAGTACACACCTAAAAGGAAAGAACAGTCAAGTAAGTATAGGAACACTCTTTCTGCACTAACAATACTACTTCATGCCTTTGCTTTGGAAAGATAGCTGGAGTTAATATCAACCCTGAGTTCTTACAGAGTGCCATGAAGCAACCAAGCTTGAAGTTACTCACAGATTTCAACCTTTGCTCCATTCACTTCCATGACTTTCCATCACTTTTGTAAGGTGTGATGAGGCTACACACCAGTGCAGTGGTGTGCTGGGTAGTATTAGCTACAGAAGACACTACCTCTCTCTCACAAGAGTGACACACTTGCTCTAGTAGCTTTGTTGTAGGAAGAATTGCTGCAGCTCTAAACACACATTAGCACAGATACAGAGGAGAAAGAAGAAACTTCAACAGATACCTTGAAAGATTCCTTTTGACTTTTAGATGCTTAAAAATTTGCAATCACTATTTCCCTCTTCTAAGTTACTGAACATTAGCTCTTGCACAATCTGTATTGCACTGCTGACTATACAATTTCTTGAATCAGTTCCTCTACTGCTGTTATGTCTAATATCAAGAGGATTGGTGAAATAATGACTAACTGGTATTCATGTAAATATAGGATGAAAAAACCAAACTACTTTTTAAAAGAAAGGGGGAAAAGATACTTTATGAGATTGAAAGAGTAGAGAACAGAGGATCCTGAAGTAGGGCTAGCACAGAGTAGCAGATTGTGTGCTAGGGAAAGATGCAACTACCCTACTTGAATACAGGGGAAGAAAGAAGACATAATTAGCTGTCTTACCTGTAATTAAGATGTTTTATATGAAGCAGCTGTTGAACTGCTTATGACTTCTGGTTATTCTACCCCTTTCTACCATGACTTGAAGTAGTTTGTAATTTCTTTATTCTCAGAATTTGGTCAAACCAGGTCAAACACTGCTAGTTAAGGAATTACCAATGGGAGAATGCGTAAATTCCTGTGCTCCAGCCAAGAACCTGAAAATGGATTATCATTCATTGGACTTTTTTATGCATGCAATTTTCCTGCCAATACACTGCAGGCAAGGAGAGTTAACAATTCAAGTGTCTGTTATTCTCCTAACAAGTTAATTAGAAACCTTGAAATGAATACCAGACACATTGCTAATTCTAAAGCTATCAATATTTTGCAAAGTAAAAACTCGTATCAAAGTTCTGTTGCCCAAGAACCTAGCATCTTCTGCAAGCTAAGAAGGCTGTTACGAGAAAACCTTTATTAGAAAAAGACTGTCCCAGAACTGTGTATCAACTCTTCATCTTCCATATGGATGAAATTTCAGGATAGAATCCATTGAAGTGGGCTTGCATCAGCTCAGAGTATAAAGGCTGAAAAATACCTTTAAACTAACAAGCTCTCAAATTTTCACAGTACAGGATCCCAAATGTGTTTCAGAGGTTTCCTTCTGAACTTTTTACAATCAGTTCCCTACTACCCACCTGCAATACCTGTTGCACAGGTTGCCAAGATTAACAACACATTGGCACCTTTTTACATGGGTGAGATGTGAACTAGCAAGCTGCATACCCTGTCTAAAAGGAGACATTTTTAAGTGCAGCATAACCTGAAGCAACCTAAAATACAAGAGAAAAATAATTCATTTAGAGATTTAATTGTTTTTGCCTTGTAAAAAGGCTTTGTAAGTGACACTTGTTTGTTTACATTTAGTAAGAAAGTTTGCCTTTATAATGGCTGGAAACAGGTAAGAGGTTAGAAGAAGAGTAGAATTTGAAATCAAAGAAGTAACCTTGATCTTCAACTAATAAGCCACGAATTTACTACAGTAATACAAAATGCCTTGTTTTTAGAAAATGATGACTTCGTTTAGATCAGCAGCAACTGGAACCAAAACCCTTCCTCCCTTAAACAACAATTTTCTGAAATCTTTAAAGAGCACTGTTCTAGCAAAAACACAGCATGTTTAAGTCAGGGTATTGAGAACATTGGAATGAGGGTACTGAATGCAACCAGAAACTGACAGAAAGGAACAGAAATATGCCAATATTTGGGGGACAAACAGCTTCCATGCTGAGACACTCTCTCTGGATTTAGCTGATCTCATCAGGATTTTTTTTTCTGGTTACTAGCATAGGAGAAATTTCTTTACTTTAAAAACAATTCAAAAACATTTCCTCCAAGTCAAGTTTTGCAATGAAGTGCTACAGATCTTCTCACTGAACAGCATGGAAAATGTGACCCAAGTCTGTAGAAAATTATATCAAAACTGAGAATTCCTGGTTCTTCCAAAGATCCCACAACAGAAGAGCATGGTTTTAGCACAGTCTTTGGAAGGAAGAAGAGAATCATCCATCTCAGAGGAAACTCACGATAACTGCAGTGTCCTGCACTTGGAGGAGAGAGGGTCTGTTTCCTGATAGGGAAAAAGGTGGTCTCTTAAATTTGACAGTTAAAGGACATCCCAATGAAATAGAATCACAGACTCTGTAAAGAGTTCAGAAGGTTTTCTAAACCACACAACAGAAGTGACTACAGTCAATGAATGCACAGAGATCTTACACCCGGGATTCTTATCAAGGATTGTATGTTGATAATCCCGTGGGTTCCAGTGCATAACTATAACCTTTGGATGAAGGAATCCTCCATATTCTGTACTTAAATACAACAAAATCCTGGACAATTCTTACAGCTAATCTGATCGACTCTTTTCCTCCTCTCAAATAATGCTTCAGTTTTATTCTACACAAACTTTTTTTAGTGGAGGATATCAGCTACAAGCCCTAGGTAAGGCATACAGAAATTTGGTGAATGATCAGAGAGAACCAACAGATCAAAGACCGAAAAAAATTAGTGCCACTTGACAAATTTCCATTGAGAAACAGCAGAATCTGCTAGAAACTTCAGCAGGAAGATACATGGAGGCTAGAATATTATGTAGTCTGGAATAAAGCCTCTTGGAAAGAGAGATAAAAAAGCTATGGGTCTGCTCAGTTATGTCAAGTATCTGTGGCCAAAACACAAAATGCTCAAGTATTTCTCATCTCATGAGAAGCAGCATGTAAAGAAACCCACATATACCACCTCGTGAGAGAGTGGAAGAAATGGGGATGGCTAACCATTCTGGCAGGGTAACTGGACAGTATGTTCAGTGAAAACTAACAGAAATATGATTTCAGCTTAGTAACTTTCAGCTTACCTATAAAGCAGCTGGACTAAATAAGGATTTTTTTTCTTTCGTTGCCCTGAAGAAGACCTGTACATGAATATACTGCAATAACAAGAGAGGTCAACAAAATGTGTTTGACTACAAATATTGAAACTATCCTGAAGACTCAGTGAGATATGGACACAAGATGAAGGCAGTCCAAAAGAGATGACTTAAGAAACTGTGTACATACTGAAAAGTAAAAGGAAATATGAACTCTATTGACATGATTTTCATGCCATTAGGATTGCTTCTATTCCAGTTGAAATATATTTGTTTAGTTTTTCAATAATTTTTTAGGATTTCATAATACTAGTCAAGCTTTAGAATAAATCAAACAGCAAAGCTCAAAAACATTCAACTCTAGTAAAGAATACTAATTATATTTAATGATACAGGTATGATGCTTACATCTTTCATAAAACAGCAAAAGAAAAAAAAATCCATCAATATTCTATCACAGTTATTCAATTGTTTGGTTTTACAACTCCATATATAAACTGAAAAAACTTACTGGTACAATTTGAAAATGTTTTATTTTTAATCCATGACTCAGTGACAATACAAATGTTTTGGGGTTACTTTGGCTGTCACGTACCAGGAATACCCTAGAAGAGATGAAAAATTTCAAAGTAAGATCATTTGAAATACTTTTATAAACATCCAGTTAAAACTGTTCTAAATTCATTACAGCAAGTATTAGTGAAAAGCATAAATATCAATTATGTAAGTTAGGCTTTTAATCAGTATTTCTCTGCAAATGTGTCACTGGGAATACTTTCTCTTAAATTCTTCTTCACCTTGTCTATTATGTGAAAAACATGCATTCTCAGAATAAATGACACTGTAGGCGTTAGTTTTTACACTGCATAGAATTACAATACATTTCTTCAGACAGAAAAGCACCCTCAAAGTTTGTGCTTTTAACAAAATTTTTCTTTGTACTCTAACTAGAGAAAACTTGAATTTTCTAAATCACAAGCATTATAAGGAAAATTCAAAAGGTAGATAAACAGAAATTTTACAGAAAAGGTAATGCAAGGCACAACAGACTGTTTTTCACATCTGGCCAATCCTCATAAATGCACTCCCATTTCTGCACAGCAGCAAAATTCCCAACAAGACAGAGCTACACTCTGCTTGCTTTATGGAATCATTCTTCAAATCATGAACTCTGAATGGCCAAAAGTGCCACTGCAACTAATTCACTGATAACTTATTCCAACCAGAATATGGACAAACATAACTTTGCCATACTCCTGGCAGAATAATTTGGTACAGGCAAGGGATGATTACCAACATGAGACAGTTTTCACTGAATCACCTGGTTTGGAGTATTGGCAGAGAACAGTTTGGAGGACAGGGAAGAACCCAATAGATAGCTTTGGAATGGAGAGAGTCTGAACTGCTTGTACTGTACAGGTCTGGAACAGATATCGCTGACCAATGTACCCAAGAAGGGAAATGGAGCCACTGGCAAGCAAGCTCCTCTTTCAGGACAGAAAAGAAATGGGCAAAATGGACTTGCAGGTTTCAATCAAGTAAGCACTAGTGACCACCTACTCATAATTGTTTATCCCACCACACACCAGAAATGAGAGCCCAGCTACTACATAAAAAGAAAGAATTTCAAGGGAAATAAAAAAGCCTGCCAAAGGTTTGCAGTTGATTTTCACTGATTTCCAGCATTGATTCCAAGTACTAATTTCATTCTCAAAGTTTTTAAGCATTCTATTTTCTACATAGTAAGAAAATATCTGGAATTAATAAATGTGGAGTCCATAATCATGACCATTTCTGTCCAAATTCCTGTGCAGTGTAGTTCGGAGCCCTGTTACTAACGCAGCTCCTCCCGAGGGGGGCTGTCAGCTCAGCGCAGGCAGGGGCAGGGGCAGGGACAGGGACAGGGACAGGG